>APFE030686882.1:670-11206 GCA_000404065.3 Pinus taeda | reverse complement strand
TTCTTTTTTCTTGGGATATTCTAGTAGAAAAACCCCTTCCTAAGCTACATATGTTCCCTCCAACATGATTGATATGTAAATTCTAGTGATATTCCATTGGAATAGTTTTTCCCAGTAGAACTTACAATATTCCAAAATAATTTATTATGCAGTTTACTACCTTATATTTGAGATTTAATATGACTAGTGTAGCACTCAAAATTGTTTAATGAACTGAGACCACAATGAAAGAAACAAGCAAATGAGCACACCATCCACACAAATGAATATAGTATGTGACCTAGAAGGTGATGCCAATGATAGCTATCTTATTTTTAGCTATGAAATGCAAGTATGAAGAAAGGGGCACTCATTGTGGAGTTTCCATGGATGCTATGACCTGAATGGTTGCTACAAAATATTCTACCCCACTTGTCATTATTTAATACCTCACCCTTATATTATCTGATCAACTATGGAATGCTAATAATACCAAAATAATGGAATGTATTTCCTTGCTAGCATCCTAATATTTAACACAACTTGATAGTCATTTAGGGGTTGAGTTGGTTTTTGCATGTCTCAACCCTAAATTAATGTTATGGTTTTGTATACTTTATAATATCTTATAAATTACACATATTAATAGTATGAAATGTGAATAATAGGAGTTGACATGGAATCCACTTGATTTAACTATGAGAGGTGTAACTTTTGCATGCATATTCTAATTGAGGTGATTTTTGCACCATTGGAATGATTATGGCATGTAGAATAATATTGAGGGGTTGGGAGGTAATATTGTAAAATTTTGACCCAAAAACATGCCATTTGATGCCTTATACCAAATATGGAAGTTTCCAAACCCCAAATCGCCAAAATAAGACTTGCCACTAAAAGGGGTCCTGCAAGCTGATTTCTCCAGTTTTCCACCCACAAAGTATCAAGATAGATGAAAAATTATATTAAAGATCTATTTTGAATAAATTATTAGAACAATATCCATATTATAGTTGTATTTGTATTTGATTCAAGCTACTAATATCACCTTCATTTTGTTTTGCATATCTTGAGCTCTAATCATATTTTTGTCATCTTCATGAAAACTTTGGATCTCAACCCCTGAAATCCCAATGGTTTTCATAAGGTCTTGAAGTTTCTCTTAGTTTCCATTTATTGAATAAATGTCTCAACATTTCTTAGATTTGACCCACTCCCATAACATCCTTCTCATTCTCAAAAGGTCTCATCTTTCTTTTATTCTAAATTATTCATTGATCTTTCACTTCGAATTTGACCTATAAGTATATTTGATTATTATTATATATGTACAAGTGTTAAATATGTTAAACAATTTTTATTTTCAAACAAATTCAAGATATTTTTAATGAATTTTGGAGTTAGTTCACACTAATAACTTTATTGTGAATCCCTAGGTCCAAAATTTCTATTATGTTTTGAGTGATCATTCCAATGGCTACACTCTTAATCAAACAAGACTTTATGGTTGGAGTAAATTTTTTACTCAAAATAACAACATAAATTATGGACTTGAAATTTATATTAGTTAACAAAATTTCAAATCAACTTCTTAACTCTTCATTGCACTGTTATTGAATCAAAAATTTCTTCATAGTTTTCTATTTCTAAGGATTGCTATGGGTGATGAAGGGTATGCTACTTTTATTGAACTCCATATCTCATTTTTCTAGGTACTTGGAATGGCTCCACTACTCACAATCTATTATCAACAGGGCCCACCACCATTTACATGCCATGTAATTTATGGCCCTGTTTATTTATTTTTATTATGGTTTTTGTTTTCCATATGGAACTAACAAAAACCCACCTACCATTGATCTTGTACATTTGGATGGTATGCATACTTTTAGAATAAGTCAGGTAATATGTTAAGATGAAGTGCATATTTCCATCCTTCCTAATTCCACGTTACATCTCCTTATAACCTTGTTGTGCACCTTTTGATAGATACAGCAACCCTAATTCACAATGTATATCTACTTCAATTTGATGATGCACACCTTAAAGAATGTTAGGGCTTTGTGTTAGGTGTAGTGCATATTTACCTTATGTGTGCTTCCCTTAGCCCCGTGTTGATTGTATCTAGAGCTTATTATTTGCGTGGCCATGACCACACATATGTAGGTTTTCATACTCCCATAGATACAACCTTTTACACTTTATGTGGTCTTCATGGGCCCCTTATAATAGAATCTCACAACATTCTTCCACATTGTTGATCTTCCTATGTCTACTAGTATGTGCATCTTGGATATGTGTGAGAGCCTATGTAATAAATCCTAGATTTGGCAATATGTGCATCTTGTAGATGTGTTAGATCCTATGTCATAATGGACTACACATTTGTTTCACGTGTCCCTTTAAAGACATCAAGTTGGCATCATATTTAATTTTCCTTTCGTGGTTGGATTTTTTTGGGATTTTTCTCTAGCATGTAAAGGTTACATGATAACTTGGCATGGATCCCTTTGTGATTTTTTAATTCAAACCTCACTAAAATCCATAATTTTTGAGGTGGAACTCCATCATCATAGCTATAAAATCAATGTTGATAGGATTCAAATGAATCCCCTTTTAATTCCTTCCACTGTATCAATATGTCTCTTTGCATCAAGAATAATATTTCATCCATTGTTCATGGCAGGAAACTTCCCTTTTGAAATTTAATGTCCATAACAATGCCAGAGCATATAATTTGTGCTTTATAGAATTCCAAACTTGCGTATGTTCATTGTTGAAGCACACCTTTAAAATTTTCCTTTCTCCATTACCAACATAGATACATTATCATTGGAATATATGGCTCTAATTAATGATTATCAACCATCTAATGCACACTAGGATGGAATTTAAATGCAAGAAACATACTTAGTGTAAATTCCATACAACAACATAAGTTATTCATTAACAAAATCCATTATTTACCCATTTCATATACAAAATTCACACAATACCATTGCCTCAACGAATAAATGGAAGGAGCTATAAACCAACTTAATGAAAAAAGGACACATTGATTCAATTTATGCATTTGTGTACCCATCATTTACCCAAATTCACATGCATGCTTTAATTTCATACATTCATTAGTTTTACATGGATTTGAGGACTAATTAATAAGAAAACATTCCCATTCCAATTGGATACATATTAAGACTATAAAATTCACCATGGGAATAAATAACACGCACATGATTAATTAATAAATAAAAAGACAAACACTTATTTTTCTCTTAAAAATCAACCATCAACTTGCTACAAATGAGTGATTTTCCACCCAACCATAGGCATTTTCTATAGATTCTACCCCTAAGCAAAGGCTATGAGACCAAAACAGAGAATTATTGAATACAAGCTCTAAATTAGCACACATCCCAATCCACAATACTCTGATAGAATAATCCCAATTCTATACTTCACTTTCTCACATTCAAACTACTACATGCAAAATCATCCACCTTCAACTAGCCATATATATTCCCTCTTATTGTACAAAACACTTGAAAAGGTATATCCCTACTTTTCAATGTAGTTCCTCATAATTTTTTACTTCCAATCCTTTAGTGTAGGAAAGGGACTCTTTTGCTAGTTGCCTTTGGTTTTTCCTGAAGAGGTAGACATTGGGTTTGGCATTTGTTAATTTGGTTACAAGCATAGGATTCATGAAGTGCTAATTTTTCCAATCTCTATTCTTAGTTACAATCATGATATTCTACAATAGTTTACAAGGACAATGATTAGGTAATTGTAGGCATGGTATACTCATAGGGATAACCATCATTGAGGAAAGATATTTAAGAGAAAAAAAGATTGCACAAATGAAAATAATATTATATATTACAAAGGTGAATTGAGACCACATATTTCTCATGTTGAAACCAAAGATAAAATTGGAGTGATCCTCAATGATTAAGGTCAAAGGATGGATAAATTTAGATAAAAGAAGAGTGTTGATAAAATAATGTTATTTCTTCTCTCCCCATTCCTTCCCATTTGTTGGAATCAAAATTCACATGGTGTTTAGTGCAACTTGTTGGTAATTTTAACGTCATATTTGTGTGTCTGTTTACATGGAAAAATACATTGTGCGAATGTTTACCCACATAGTGAGTAGTCAATTTATCATATTATTCTAAAAATAAAATGAGAAAAAATATGACCTCCAACCAAGTTATCATTTTACATAGATATAGCTAATCTTATGTAATTCATGGGTAAAAAATGAGGTATTATTGATGCATTTTAAGCTTCCTAGTTTTTTGATGATAAAGATCTTCATCTTGGATTTTGTAAGACATGTTAAATATTTATGATTTACATTTTTTTGGAAGGATGTAGAAATATCATTTCCCCCTTTTCTTTTGATAACAATGTTTTTACTAATAGAAATAAATATTTAGAAGCAACAAATATCTCCAACTCATGGTTTTATGATTGAGGAGTTATGGAATTATGACCCTTCAAATATCATTTCTTAGAAGTTGGGATTTGCATATGGCATTAGTGTATGTGAACATAAGAAAAGGGAATGAATGAAAACGTTTTTATGTGGATTAAATTATTCATGATAAAATTTCAATACCAAAGTGCAAATAGAAAAATCTCTAACTATATTTTATTAAACCAAACACTAGCTTATATAGTTTTCCATGAAGAAAATTAACATAACAGATTTAGGAGAGAAATGTTACTAGATCCTAAGAACTAGCATCTAAGTAGAAAAATAGAAGTAATTGAAATAATCTCAACTACTCCATAGGAATAGGAAACCAAATGTCTTTGTTACTCTCAAATCCAATAATAGTCCCCTACTCAAGTGAGAATGAGAAGCACATATGCACAAAATACTTATGGTAAGAATAAGGACTTGAGTCCTATCATTCATTCCAATAATAGAATAATTGGCCTTTAATTCTTTTAGGTGAGAGGGAAAATGTTGTTGCATCTAGTGGAATGAAATACAATGAGTTTGATGTGCATGCTGGCCTTTTTTAGAAACAATGTAATAAATAGTGGATCTTTGATGAGTTTTTTGGTCGAAAACCTAATCAACATCAAGCATAGGCTAAAAATTGGGAAAACTATCTATGGGATGACTCATGATCTGGTTTGAGAACATCAACATTTACCACATCGTGATCTGGTTTGAGGAAGAAGAGCTACTCCAATCATGATCAAAAGAAGAAATATTTCTCAAATATTCCATGGTTTTCATTTCCCCAAGTTTGGTCATTATAAAAATCAATGCATTGAAACGAAGGATGATAAGAAAAGGAAAGGAAAATTGCATGCCTCTATAACAACCATTTATGATGAGCATCCAAATCAAATGAAATTCAAGAATGAAAATGAAGAATAATTTTTTTTTTTGGTTCTCTTTTAGGTATTATTACAAGTAATAATGATATCTGGCTAGTAGATAGTGGTGCCTACAAACATATGATAGATAACCACAATAGTATCACAAAATTGGAAGAGAAGAGGTTAACACTAAATGTGGATTTTGGTGATGATGGAAAGTATGAAGTCAAAGGTGTTGGGTCAAAATCCTTCCAACTAGAGTCAGGAGGAAATATTTATTTGAATGATGTATTATATGCTTCGTTTGAAAAAGAACTTTGTCTCTACTTCATCTTTGGAAGAAAAAGGATATAGAGTTGCATTTGTTGATGGACATGTTTTTGTTTGGAAGAAGGGCTCTAAAATAGATTATTCCAAATTGATTAGTGTTCAAGAAGGAGGCTTGTACAAAATCCTACGAAAATTAACTCAAGCATTGGTACATAATAACACCAATCTATGAGGGGCTTGGCATCATATATTTTCTCACTATTCATTATAACGATATATCAATATTAAGGAACATTGTCACATGTCTTCCAAAACTCCAAGTACAACATGAAGGTGTTTGTAAAGGTTGTGCACTTGAAAAGAATGCTAAGGGATAATTTCCAAGCATTGGAAACAGATCCAAGGGAATTTTGGATCTAATCATTTAGATGTAAGTGGACTTATCACAATAAATTCCTTGGATGGTTTCTTGTATTATGTGACATTCATTGATGATTTCTCCAAGAAAACTTGGATATATTTCATTAATGTTGAGAAATCCATTAGGGTAGCATTTATATTTCATTTCTCTGATTTTAAATTTAATTGTGATATTGTATTTGTCTTATGTTGACTATATTGGTTATTCTCATCACCAAATAAATGCCAAAAACATAATGAACACCAGATGCAAGCACTCAACTAGGGAAAAAACCCTAAGGAGGGAAAAACCCAGTCAAACTCTTCCTTAGTAGTATTAAAATCAAATTGAGACCATCCTTGAACCATGACCTAAACCTCTCTCCATCCATCAAGTCATCCTTTGAAGTATTCTTCTTCTAGAACAAATCTTCAAGGTTTCTATCCTTCTTGAAATCTCCTGTAATTCTAGAAACTTCGACTTCCTTAATCATAGAGACTTTGGTTCTTGCACTTATAAACTTCGACTCCCTACAATTATAGATACTTTGCACCTATAATATAGTTTTCCCTGCAATGATGTCTCGGTCCCATGGTTACTTCAAATTTCACTATCATTTTTCTTCACTTCGCTGTTCTATAATATATCTGAATTCTTCTCTTCTTTTGGTCCAGTTCACCTAGGTATATATAGTTGTTTCTACCTGTAATTGAGCTGACATGAATAATAGGAGTAGCTAACTTGTCAATTAGTTAAGGCCAACTTTTCATCTTGTTAGAGGCCGACTAGTAGACCGTTGAAGAGGCTGACTTGATGGAGGAAGAATAAGACAATACTTTATTTTTATTTCTTGACTGTAAGGAGCCCAAGAAGGGTCTCTTAAAAAATGACATTGACTTTGACTAAAAAAAATTCTAAAGCACTCAATGGGTGCTTTTACCTATTTAATATTGACCCAAGCATGAAACCCATGCTTTAATAAGTCAATAAAATTTTCTTTTATAAATAATATTTCTTTTCTTTCAAATAAAATTTTGAAGACCAATGCTAGTTACATTCTTCAACATTCCCTCTTAAGCAGGGAGGTTTTCATAATTACATACACATAGAGGTACATGTAAGATCTCAAAATGATATGAAGTATGAAAACTTCTAGTACACTCAGTGCTGCAGACTAGATACCTGACCAGGGTATTCTATCTGGGTGGGACTAAGGGGAATCAAGGTTTAGCTAGTCTAGGTACCATTAGGCTTTTAATCTCTACCACCAACCTAGGGATCTAGGTTCGTATCCAAGGTTGAAGCTCCATGAACAACACCACCCTCCCTCGTCAAGATCTAGACATCAACAGGTAGGTTGGTCAGACGTACTCCCAAGCATCCTACCATATGATTCTTCATTTATCCCAATCAACTAAATAATATATATCCACCAATCCAAGCACTCTTCAAATGTTCAAACTTTTCAAGATATATCCTGCACAATCACAATCCCAATCAATAATAAACCTTTAAATACATATTCAAGTAAACACAAATCTTTGGGATCCTCAATCATTCAAAACATCAATTTATCCAATAAAATCTTGTAGGAATCTTTATTTTTCACTTATTCACACCAAATATAGCCTTAGTACTTCTCAATGTTGGCATTATGATACATATGTTGTACTTGATGGCAACCCACTCATCTCAGATGATGAATTATAGTGTAGAAAAGTTCACGCACTTTCATGCAGAGAAAATTTTCTTTCATGCAGAGAAAAGTTCACACAAAGAAAAGTTCCTTTTATGTAGAGAAAAGTTCACGCACTTTCATGCAGAGAAAAGTTCACGCACTTTCATGCAGAGAAAAGCACATGCTCATGGGAAATCTTACGGTTGGTTCATGGTATTAGTCCAACAGTTTTTGATCCTATGGTTTTGGTCCGTGGTATTTAGCCCTTGGTATTCGAACCTATGGTTTTGGGCCATTGTATCTCGTCATAAGTGATGATCCCAAGTATTGGGTCCATGGTATTGAATTGTTGTGGTTTTTGGTTCGTGGTATTGTGAAAGGCCTAAGGCTATATAAGAGGAAGGAGATCATTTGGCAAGGCATCTTCTGAATCATGGAATATCTGATAAAGTGCTAGATCTGGAATACTATGATTGGGTTATGGTGTAGATCTGGATCTGAATGAAGAAGGAACCTGAACGCAAGGAGAAGGATAAGTTCTATTGATGGGTCAAAATCTTAAGGCTAGAATAGTGGTATCTCTATATGATTTTGATCTGTGATATGTGGTGCACGCTTGATCTATAAATTTGATAATCTGGGTTAACTAATATCTGAATGTTTGAAAGAATGAATTTATAGATCTGCACGCATGTTTCTGATAGTGAAGTAGCGTACATCTCTTGAGTTATGTTCTAGCTGCTTCTGTTTATTGCTATAGTGTTCTGGGTTTAGAAGTGGGGTGTGATTACTGTTATTATGATCTAGGTACAGTCATTAGAGAAGTGTTTATTTTGATTTAGTTTTGATTCGTGAAAAGGTGATCGGTTGATGTAGAAATTCTTGATGTTTGATTGATGTTATTTGTGGATCCAGTTTGAAAATTTATGAAACTTGGTCCCTGGAAGGAAGAGAAGGTTGTAGTCTTTTGCAGGTAGCAGCCTGCGTACTAGTATCTCAACTAGTACAAGAACTAAGGGGGTTGTAGCTCCCTTCCAGGAGAAGATGGAAAACAAGAGAGGGTTGTAGCTCTCTGCATGTAGCAGCCTGCATACTGGTAAAGGACTTCACCAGTACATAATCATTGTAAAAAGAAGTTTCTAATTGAAAAGATAAAGAAATATTGCAGCAGGTGGTTTTCACCCACATTGGGTTTCCACCTTATATCTTGTGTTCTTGTGTGTGATTGTCTTTTGCTCTATTTTTCTGTTCCTGGTTACTGTTTATATGATCTTGATGCACAGATTAATGTTCAACATCTGTAGAATATTTTAAATTATAAGTCTGTATGGTATATGCAGGTTTCCTTATCTGTAGTTGCATATATATACACTGTTTTCTCTAACTGAAGTAACGTATATTTTCTGGGTTTGAAAAAGAAAATAATTGACCAGATAATACTGATTCACCCCCCCTCTCAGTATTATTTCCAACAATTGGTATCAGAGCGGGTCCTTCAGAAGAAGCTTGATCGATTGAAGCTTGATTATGAGCAACTACGAGAGAGAAGCATCAATTGGGCCATCAATTTTTGATGGGACCAACTTCGTCTATTGGAAGGTAAGAGTTACAACCTATCTTCAATCTCTTGGTACAGAAGTCTAGGATATCATAGATACAGGGTACAATTTTCCATCGGCAACTCCTACAGATCCGGCTGAGAAGAAGCAATTTGAAACTAATGCAAAGGCTGTCAATACTCTATTAGGATGTCTATCTCAATCAGAATTCATCAAGGTTATGCAGTATAAAATGCAAAAGAAATATGGGACAAGATCGTTCTGAGCTATGAAGGAGATGAACAGGTAAAAAGAGAAAAACTTCAAACCCTCAGTATTCAATATGAAAATCTCAGAATGTACAATGATGAAAGTGTGGCTAACTATTTCCTACGCATAGATGAGATTGTTAATTGTATGAAAAATTTAGGTGAAGAAATAAAAGAGGTTGTTGTGGTTGAAAAGGTTCTGAGATCTTTGTCTTCTAAGTTTGATTCAAAAGTTTCTGCAATAGAAGAAAAGGAGAATCTACATAAAATTACCATGTCGCAACTACACAGAATTCTAGCCGCTTATGAAATGAGGAAAGGGGGACCATCAGACAGAAGAGAAGCTACATTCAAGGCCTCAGGAAAAGGAGATTCTTATGACTCAAAACATATGTCAGAAGAAGAGGAAGAATCAAATTTTGTCAAGAACCTTCAACGGGGTGCTGGAAGATTCAGAGGTAAGTTATCTTTCAAATGTTTTACTTGTGGAGGAGTCGGTCACTCTGCTGCCAAGTGTCCTCATAAAGGTAAGGAACCTGTTATATGGAACAAGAAACAAAATGTAAATAAGAAAAGCTATTACACTCCTGAAGACAGTGATGGATTTTCAAATAGTGATGAAGATGAACAAGGTGATAATTATAGACTTTTAATGGCTTTTGAAGATGATGATTTCATGGATTCTATAGATGAAGAAGGTCTTTATGAAGAGATTTCTAAACTCAAAATTTGTTTAGAAGAGAAAAATATGATTATTGATACTCTGCAATTCCATTTGGCTGAAAGTGAAAAACATCATGAAAAGTTAGAATGTGAAATAGTGGGACTTAGAAAAGAGATTGAGAAAACTAAAGCTCTTAATCTTGTTGGCATTATGATACATATGTTGTACTTGATGGCAACCCACTCATCTCAGATGATAAATTATAGTACAGAAAACCTCACGGAATTTTATGCAGAGAAAGGTTTATTTCATGTGGAGAAAAGTTCACGGAATTTTATGCAAATAAAAGTTTATAAAAGTTTATTTCATGTGGAGAAAAGTTCACGTAATTTTAT
>APFE030686880.1:30568-92192 GCA_000404065.3 Pinus taeda | reverse complement strand
TTGCATCCCATTTGGATAAAAAATGAAGAAGTTATGACTTATTCTAGTTCTCCCACTATTTGTTCCACAAATTGCTGCAAAATTGACCAAAAATCCCATTCTCGCTCCAAAATCCATTATTTGAGCGAGAAATTCACGGCACTATAGGCTATATCTTGTTGAGCTAACACAAATCACAATCGACAAGTGTTGCGGGCTCTTATGGAATGGAAAAACATTGTGATTGTGATATTGCAGACTCGCAGGGGATAATTAACTACAACATATAAAATCCACCGTCTAGAACCCATCGCTCATCCCAATCGGTGAATTTCACCGGAAAAAGGTTTTGTTAACTTGACAACACTGCAATTATGGTGTTTTGGAACTTCCAGGGTATTAAAATTTGTCATATAAAATTCCCGCGTCTGGGGTCTTATCGCTCATTGCAATCGGCGATCAGTTGCGGGCTCTTAACATAGAAAAACGTTTTGATGCAATATCACACAACCACTGGGACATTAAACTGTAACACAATAAGGTATCCTATTCTGCCAGTCATCGCAATCGAAACTTTATCTTGCTAACAAATAACAGCGGGGTTTTGGGCGCGATATGTGATTATCGCAAATCTTAACCTAACCTACCGAGGGTCGATTCTTGTTCTGCATCCTTTTTTTTTCTCGATATGTAATATGCAGGAGCCAGTAGAAACCTGCCACTTGGCACTTCCCCACTCACTGGGACCCTTTCCATGTCATCCAATCCTGCCACATAGACAAGTCAAGCTCGAACTTTGACACGCTCTACTTCTTCATATGAACTCACATTTGAGTATTATTCACACTATTAGATTCAGAATGAATAGCTCTTCGATATGAATATGATTGTGACAAGATTCTGGTACTTTGATTTTTGAGCATAATTATGAGCACCTAATCACTCCTCCCGACTGGTAGCCTTTTGGACCACAAAAGATTTATATTCAGTTATTGAACAGATGAGGGTATTGGTCCCTCACCTTCCCCACTTCAATCCATTTGGCCTTTGATGGATGTGTACCTTTGAGACACACTCGAAGATAATCAATACTTCCACTTTTAGTTGTACTTGTCCATCTATTGAATATAATGTCTTACTGAACCACATCAAGGAATTCTGGAGAAAAGTATTCAATAGATGGAATTTGAACATTCTCTCCTTGATATTCAATCAAAGGAGGTTCATACAATCTCAAATTTTCAACATTGACAACAAAATAGATTTGGACATATGAAGGTAAATCAAGCTTGAAAGCATTACTACCAGTCTTTTCTAGAATTTTTAAATGGACCATAATGAATTGGTTTCAACTTTTTACCTTCACCTTGAAGCCTTTCCTTGGTAATGTTTTTCCAAACTTCATCACCTACTTCAAACTGACGATCCACATGACTCTTATCATGTCTTTCCTTATACTTGCCTTGACTCTTTTCTAGTTGTTCTTGAACTGTTTGGTGAATCAATTGAATTTTCTCAATGAATTTTTTTGCTCTATCTATGTCACTATGTCCATCTATAGCTACATCTCTCTCAAAGGTGAAATTGAAAGGTTATTTAGGCAAATAAGCAAGACATGCCTCAAAAGGTGAAGTTAGAGTAGAAGATTGTTTTTCTCGGTTGTAAGCATGTTCAATATAATGCAACTGTTCATCCCACAATTTAGGATGTTTGCTGCAATATCCTTTTACTAAATAAATAGTTGTCTTATTAACCACTTCAGTTTGACCATATGTTTGCAGATGAAAGGTTGTACTTTTCTTCAACTTGGTTTCCATCAAGTTCCATGAACTTGACCAAAAATTCCAAACAAATTGAGAATCACGATCACTTACTATAGAAGTAGGCAATCGAAAATGAACCCATACATTTTGAAAGAAAAGTTGGGTTCTTTGTTCAACTCTAATTTGTTTTTTACAAGGCATTAATATGCACATCTTGCCGAGCCTATCCACAACTACATACAAATAATCATGATCTTTCCTTGATAAAGGAAGACCTTCTACAAAATCCATAGAAACTCTTTCCCATGTTTGTGAAGGTACTAGAAGTGGTGTGTACAATCCTAGTTTCCTATTACTAGGTTCACTGACTGCACACAATGAACAACCTCTGACAAAACATGACACACTTTCAAGCATATGAGGCCAATAAAAATACCTCTGAAGATTTTTCACTATTTTACTTACACTAAAATGTCAAGCAATAAGAGAAGTGTGCACTTCCCTTGTGACATTTACTCTCTCTCCCCATGGAACACAAAGTTTTCCCAAATGATACAACAGATTATC
Source organism: Pinus taeda (assembly GCA_000404065.3). NCBI lineage: Eukaryota > Viridiplantae > Streptophyta > Pinopsida > Pinales > Pinaceae > Pinus > Pinus taeda. Next base: position 89,883 of record APFE030686880.1, on the reverse strand, counting down.
ATGTACATGGTAGTCTCATTTTCATCTTGGTGGCCTTGACTCAAGTTTAAATATACCTCTTGAAAGTCAACATCTTGTGCGTATTGTTCAACATAACTTCCAGGCATAACAAAATGATTCTTGAGTAAAATGGATACATTAATAGCTGGTCTAGAAAGCATATCATCAACTATGTTATAAATACCTTTCTTGTACCTCATTACAAAGTAGAATTTCTATAAAAATACCATCCAATGAAAGTGCCTTGGTTGTTGCACTTTGGTTTGATTTTGCAGATATTGCATAGGCCGATGATCGGTATGAATAATGGTTTATTTTCCCATCAATACATGCTTCCATTTCTTCACACTTTGTACCAATGCATAAATATTTTTATCATACATAGGATAATTAATAATAACACCATTAAAAATATTAGAATGAAATGAAATGGGCTTACCATGCTGTAAAAGAACTGCACCCATGGCATAGTCACTTTCATCTATTTGTATTTCAAATGGTTGTTTCAGATCCGGCAATGCTAAAACTGGGGCTGAACTGATCCTTTGTTTTAAAGCATCAAATGTTTTTTGTTTGCCTCCCCACTGGAAGAAAACCTTCATGCTGGTCAAAGCATGTAGTGGAGCTACCATGGAAGAAAAACTAGCTATGAACTTCCTCCAGTACTGTGCTGCTCCTAGAAAAATCCTTACTTCTACAACTGATTTGGGTATTGGACAATTCACAATGAACGAAACTTTAAAGGGGTCAATCTTCAGCTCACCTCCACCAACTATGTGGCCCAAATACACTAAGGAAGTTTTCCTAAATTCACATTTAGACATATTCAGAAATAACAGTTATTTTCACATGATATCCAAAACTTTCCTCACATGCTTGACATGCTCTTCTCATGATTTGCTGAATATCAAAATGTCATCTAAATAGACAATTAAAAACTCACCAAGAAATTATCTTAAAGTGTCATTCATAACTCTCATGAATGTAGCTATAGCATTGCAAATATCGAAAGGCATAACCAACCACTCAAACAATCCTTGGTTGGTTTTAAATGCAATCTTCGAAATATCCTCCTCAACTATTCTTACTTGATGATATCCACTTCTCAAGTATAGTTTAGTGAAACATTTTTCATTCCTCAACTGATCTAACAAATCATCTATTCTGGGTTGTGGGTATTGATTCCTTATTGCAATCTTATTCAAAGCTCAAAAGTCTACACACATGCGCCAGGTTCCATCTTTCTTGGGTACCAATACAATTGGTGAACCACGTGGCGAAGTCGAGGGATGAATTACACCTTTATCTAACAACTCATAGACTTGTTTCTTAATTTCTAAACATTCCAGAATTGACATTTGATACATACCAATGTTTTGGAGTGGACAATCTTGCTGTAACTAAATTTCGTGCTTAATTCCCCTTTATGGTGGCAATACCTCTGGTTCTTGAAACATGTCTCCATATTGATTGGCCACTTCAACGAATTTAGCTTTTAGGTTCACGTAATAGCCTGCAAATTATTCCTACTCCGTGTGATTCTTCTGCTTGATCATTAGGAGCACGAGACTCTTGCTGGAATTGACCAGTTGCTTCATTTCCCTTGCGCTTGCTAAAGATAGGCTAAGCTTTCTGCGATGGGATCTCACAAAATAATCCACTCCATCTTTTAACAAATGATATTTGTCCTCAAATCGGTGGAAAATGACTTTCCTGTCATACAGATACAGGCTTCCCAATACAATCCCAACAATATCCAATGGCACAACGTCTAATTCTAGTTCATCAATGAAATTGGTAGTAATTGGAAAGCTAAAAACACATTTCTATGTGACCTGTAAATTGGCATCCTTGGTTATCCAACCCAACGCATACGGTTTATGATGAGGCACTGTTTCCAAATTAAATTTCTTAATCAAATTGAAAAATTAAGTTGGCCTGAGATCCATTGTCAAACAGTGTAACCATTTTTGTATGTTTAGAAATAACTCGGATATGGAACAACTCGATTCGATTTTCTTCAGTTGAAACGTTATTGGAGTTATTGGTTGCACTGGTGCTTGCCACGAATTCCTCTTTTCTTTCTTTTGCAACTACCTTTCCCTTAGTGATTGTGGCTGATATCTTTGCTTCAACTCCTGATTCGGAACTAAATTCTTATTGTGTACCAGCATTTATCCTATGTTTCCCTTTCTTTTTAAATTTCCTCAGTCTTAATACCAGATGAAGCTTCTAGCAATTTGCTTCATCATGGCCCTCACTGGAACAATTCTTATACACGAGTTTCTCCCCTTCTTTCTTAACATAAGCATTTTTCTTCTTCTTTCCTTTAAATTTATTCCCTTTTTCACCACTCTGAAATGACTTCTTCTTACTTTCTTCTTCTATATTTTTCCCTCTTTCTTCGAGGTGTGTAGCTTGAACATAGACCTCATCAAGATTCGTGGGATTAAACATAAGAATGGTATGTTGAAGATAGTTATGCAACCCTCTTATGTATTTCATCAAAGTATCTTGTGACTATAAGTCTACTCCTAGCATAAGAGCTATTTTCCTAAATTCTTGAGTATACTCTTACACATTTTGACCTTTTAACTGTCCAAAATTTCTCCAATTCATCATAGCTTTTTTCATATGAGCTAAAGGGTAGAACTATCTTTTTATAGTAGCTATGAAATCATTCTAAGAAAAAGAGATCTTACCATTTTCTTGATCTTGCCTTGAGTCCTTGATTCCCACCATACAAGTGTTGCACCCTCCATTCTCAATGAAGCCATCTGAATTTTTCTTTCATCCTCTTGAAGGTTCGGAATTCTAATAAACCTCCAACTGACAAATCCGGTTATCTAGCTTCTCTACATTCACTTCACCATTGTACATAGGCAACAGGAACTTAACATCAAGATTAAGAAATGTGATTTACCAGTTCCTTTTGAAGAATGATGATGAGTATTAGTAGTGGTGGTATTAGTGGAAGAGGATGAAGATGCTTTCGAAGAAGATGGTGGGGATCGTGGAGGTTTGCTTCCATTCCCATTACATCCTTTTCCATTACCTCCTCTTGAAGAGCCTTCTCCATTGGGAGTCTTAGAACTTTCTCCTTGCATCCTACTATTCCTCTCTTCATAACAGACCTTAACCATCTCTGTCACATCAAATAAATCCTTTTTAAAGATCTTCTCATCTTCTGTCATGATAGGTTCTCCTTCACGAGACATGATCTCAAGAGACTCAACTGCAACTTATGCAACTTGAGCATGTATTAGTGTAGAAGATTTTGGCAACCTTTCTCTTCTTCCACTTCACCCAACTTCAAGGCTTTCAACCATCTTTCCTTCACCTCTTTTGAGTATCAGGCTTGTAAGAATGGCGTAAACTTGCAAATAATTAAATCCTTCTCTCACAAAGAAAATCTAGTAAGCTAAAACTCTCAGCTATGATACCAACTTGATCTGAAATTGCAGAATATTAGTAGTATTGTTCTAATTCCCAATTCAAAACAAAACCCAAGATGCTTATCATTTCCTTATCAAGTGGTTAAGGATTCAATATTTTTTCTTAATTAACAAATTCCCATGAGAGTTTCTTATGTAAATGTTAGAAACAATTTACCATAAAACATACGCTAAACAACAACAAAATAACGACAAAGAATATCAAAATACAACACACAACAAGCACATGATAAAGGAGTCCATTAGTCCAGCTTCCAATGGCTTGGGCCTCTCTATTATGCTCAAATTACAACAAAAGTGCATTTAAAATTCTCAGCTTCCTCTTAAACCTGTCTCAATGAGTTTAGAATACTAAAAAATTGCTATCTAGCCTCTTTTTCCATCCCATTTGGATAAGAACTGAAGAAGTTATGACTTCTCCTAGGTCTCCCACTATTTCTTACACAAATTGCTCCAAAACTGACCAAAAATACAATTTCCACTCCAAAATCTACTAAGGGAGCAAGAAAATGGCCACATGGCGGGCTATATCTTATCGGCCATATCGCAAATCACAATCAGCGAGTGCTGTGGGCTCTTATGGAACAAAAAAACATTGTGATTGTGATATTGCAGATCCACTGGCGATAATTTACTGCAACATATAAAATACTTTGTTCGGAACCCATTGCTCATCATAATCAGCGAAGTTCAATGACCGAAGGTTTTTTTAACATGAGAGAATTGCGATCGCAGTATTATGGACTTGCCGGGGTATTAAACTATGCCATATAAAATTCCCGCGTCTGGGGTCTTATCACTCATCACAATCGGTGATCGGTTGCGGGTTCTTAACACAATTAAACGATGCGATGTGATATCATGGACCCACCGGGACATTATACTGTAACACAATAAAGTATCGCATCCGGGTAGTCATCACAATCAAAACTTTATCAATGGTAACAAATAACAGCAAAGTTTTGAGTGCGCTATGTGATTATCGCAAATCACAACCCAACCTGCCCGAGGATGATTTTTGTCCTGCATCCTTTGTTTTTCCCTGATATGTGATATGCGAGACCCAGTGGAAACCTACCACTTGGCGCTTCCCCATTCGTTGGGACGCTTGCCAAGTCATCTAATCTTGCCGCATAGAGAAGCCAAAATTGAACTTTGACTTGCTCTAACTCCTGCATATGAACTCGGATTTGAGTACCATTCACACCATTGGATTCAGAATGACGAGCTCTTCGATACGAGGTTGAGTGTGACAAGATTCTAACACTTTTATTTTTTAGCATAATTCTGAGCACCTGATCAAAAATTATCATCCAAAGGCACAAATATCAAATAAATACCTCAGGGAGTATGTTTTAGGAAAAAAAGAAGGGAAAAGGATCAGAATCCATAAAGTGGATTTGGATTCAATTATGGAGCAGTAAATCAATTGAAGAGTAGACAGAAACCACTAAGATGGATATAGCTCTGAAAGAGATTTCCAAGGGTATGTAGAAGTTTGAAAATGGCTTATTGGATGGTGAGATAAAGCCAGTTAATGTTGATGACTCCAAGGCCAACCTGGCATAGTTAGGAGTCTGGACGAGCCTTCGCGTGGTGCCAAGTTTGGCACATTTCCAAAGTGTAGCTGAAAATTTAGCAGAGCCTTTACATGAAGCTCTGGGCAGAAGTGGAGGACATGTTCATGAAGGAATGTGTTTTCATTGGTAGCTATTGGAAATGAGATGACGCCATCTCGACAGTGGTACCTGACAGGTGCACTCGAAAGATTTTAGATGTAGCTTAAGTGAAAAGCACTAGAATGCATTGAGTAGGTGGAGCCCACTTAACAATGGTAGCCCAAAATTTTGTTGGGAGCGCACAAGGCTAAGTGTCGGGCTACGTGGAAAATTTATGATGGCCCTAGAGACATCAATTTAGATGAGATTTATGGTCACGAGAGTTGGTTGCACACACAATTGATCACGTAGATCAATGATAGAGATCTAGCCTTAGGGCACCCCTCTTGAAACCATAATCTTCTCAAAAGTGGTTTCATAGAAAGGGCTTGAACCCGGTGGTCTTTGGAAAAGTAAATGTATAAACGAAAATGGTCACAAAAAAAGGCCTTGGAGGACCCTTCTCTCTCCTCTATGACAACAGGATAGGTGGAAACATGTGATTGGCCTAGAGGACAGTAAAAAATGATGTTAACACTGACAATAGGAGCATGACACATGGCAGCCCTTTTTGGCACTTTCGGGTACCCAAAGGGCCCCGATTAGAGTGACATGTGTCACCACTCATAGGTTGACACGTGCTAGGAGTGATGTCATTGTCACGTCATCCCAGAGGCATGAAACTAGCACTTAATAAAAGGCACAGAGACAAAGTGTTAGGTGATGATATCCAGGACACATCGACAGTTAACTAAGCTCGAACAATCATTGTATTGGCTCTTGTTGTAGCAAGAGCACTCCACAAGGAAAATCATCCCGTAATGTAGAGCTTGATGGGTTTATTATGGGAGAATAAGTGAAAATCTCTGCATAGAAAGAACCGAGAAATGATGGCACAACAACAACCAATCCCTAAGCACTGAGCGGTCCCCACGGGACACATTGACTTGGTAGACAAACCTCGAAAGTTTGTAATGAGGCACAAGGTGCATGCATTGAGATAGAAGGGCTCCAGCCTTAGCGCCAAGAAAAAGTTCCATGTAGCAGTTGGAAGAACAAGGGCATGACAAAAATAGAGTGTGGTCCCATCCACGGAACCCGAAATCCCATAACTTGTTAAGAATTTCAATTAATAAAATAGGAAAAGTCAGGAAATTGGGAGCTCCAGCCTTAGCGTTGGGTGTGGGCATCCTGTGTAGAAATGAGCCCCATCCCTGGTCATTTCTCTTAGAAATAGACATGGGGTGGAGGAAAGAGTTGTGGAGGCTCTAGGAGCGGCTAAGCACCAACTGCTTGTTCACTTCACATAGAAGCATGACCAATGGCACAAAGCCATTTATACAAGGAATTGTCCCATGTAGGGCTCAAAATGCCTTAGCGCCCAAAGTATTATGCCGTGGTCGTGGAGACAGGTTCTATGGAAGGAAAAATAGCTAAAGGAACAGATAAAAAGGTGCTAAAGGCAAAAAAGTGGCAGAACTATTAGTTTGGTAGCGGATTTGGAAGATTAAGCCAAAGTTAACTAGAGATAAAAATAATGAAGCCCTGCTAAAACCTGTTTAAAAGGAAAATTTGCTAAAATATGTAGAAAAAACTTAGTTTAACTTGTAGATAATGACTATTGAGGTCCGATAAATTGGAGAACCCATCCACATGACTGAGATGAATAGGACAAAGGAAAAAAAAGGAAGCATGCAACAATCAAAGAAAATAAACTAAAGCCAAAAATATCAAGCCAAATTCTTTATAAGTAGGCTTGATTAACCAGAATGTGTGCAATTTTATTGAGATAGAGCTTTTGGTGTATCAAGGTGTTGGTATGGTGTTTTTATCAGCAATTAGAAATTTCTAAAGGTGTTTTCTTATCATTAACCAGAGATTATTGACAGTGTTTGTGATTGAGGAAATATTTAATTATTTTTGAAAGGAGAGAAGGTAATCATTGATCCTAGTATGAAAATGGATGAAAGATGGAACAGTGAGTGTCTAAAGTAAGTTTTAGATCTATAATTAGGGGTTGGTTCTCATTCCATAGGATGCAAGAGAAGAGATTAAGCCAAAGATAACTAGAGATAAAAATAGCGAAGCCCTGCTAAAACTTGTTTAAAAGTATAATTTGCTAAAATATGCAGAAAAACATAGTTTAATTTGCAAATAATGACTATTAAGTTCAGATAAATTAGAGAACCTATCCACATGATTGAGATGAATAGGGAAAAAGAAAAAATAAGGAAGCATGCAACAATCAAAGAAAATAAACTGAAGCCAAAAATATCAAGCCAAATTCTTTATAAGTAGGCTTGATTAACTAGAATGTGTGCAATTTTTTTGAGATAGAGATTTCGGTGTAGCGAGGTGTTGGTATGGTGTTTTTATCAGCAATTAGAAATTGCTGAAGGTGTTTGTTTATCAGTAATCAAATATTTTTGAAGGTGTTGGCGATTGAGGCAAGATTTAATTATTTTTGAAAGGAGAGAAGGTAATCATTGATCCTAGTATGAAAATGGATGAAAGATGGAACAATGAGTGTCTAAATAAAGTTGTAGATATATAATTAGGGGTTGGTGCTCATTCCAGAGGATACAAGAGAATAGTTCAGATCTCCCTAGTAAAAAGTCCCAACTAGACCTCAGGTTGTTTGGTGTAGGATTCCCAACTGTGGGTCATAAGGTAATGCCTTGACCACGATGCTGCACATAGACAAGTAAGATTACTGATTACTGATAAGTTTGTTAGAAGAAAGGGTGTGACTGATATAGACAGTCAAGGAATGTGTATGAGAGTTTACAACACTTCGAAGGGAGAGGAAGGTGAATGTGAGCTCCAGGTTGAAAGAGATCAATCCCAACTTGGCTAGGAACACACGACACAAAGGACATGCATAGCTTCTGGCAGAGCAGTCTAGTCAGATATGGTAGTTGTAACAACAAGGTAAGATAACATGAACAACACTCACAAATTAGATTGAGATGAGTGTGACAGTTGATATAGCAAGGTTCATGAGAAAGGTTCATCTGATGTTTGATAAAGCAGTCGACACAGACGGTCATAGCATTAACAATGTACATAACACATTAACAACGAGATTCATATAATTGCATACAAATCAGTTCATAATCAAGTATGTAAGTTAAACGACATATATCATTAAGGCAATCGGAATAGTCCAACTACAATAGAAACATATGCATGAAAATGTGTTGGCTCTTATTATTAAAGAAGTGCAAGTCACAATCATACAATACACCATGTAAACCTGTTGGCCCCAAGAGTGGAACATTACAGTGACATCTGTCTGCTCCTCCAAAGAGATGTACTAGCCTTGTGCAGTGGATAATCCAAGGCGCGTTACAATACTGTGCAAGCCTTCTTCAAGATAGTCTTAGTAGAATCTTGGTTGACCAGAAACCTATACAATGAGTTGTGAGGGACAAGTTATATCAAAGGGTGGGGTGACCCTTGACATTCCCCTATGTGACCGTTCAAATACCCTCTTTAATCTTCACCTACTCTATGATTATTACATTCACTCTTGACACTTGACTTACACTTGACATGACTCAACATTACAATGCACATGTACCCATGTGAACAATGGCTTGAACAAGACAAACAAGACACCACTCAGACTTAGACAACTATAGAAGTCCAATTACTCGACATCCTCATGATGATCAACAGTAACATATTGGTGCCAAGATTGGTAGTCTCTAATAGTATCCGTGTTTTCCACTGTGACATTTTTCTGGAACCTGAACCTTGCCTCCATGGAATTTGGGTACACTACTTGGGCTCCTATGTCCAACTGATCTAAAAGTATGCACATCATTATCCTCAATGTGTCCGAACCAACAACATACTTGCACATCATGTCTAGACTAATAGGTAAGTCTTGACTGGTGGCGACGCACATCAACTCGTCGAAGTACAATTCAAGCTCCTGTTGGACCTACTTCTGGGTCTTCACTTGGGTGAGAGTCCCAAGTGATGGAATCGCATGTGTGTGAGCCACAACCTCCATGCTCTTGAATACTCATGCATGGGAAGCCTATATTTCAGTGATGAGTTACGGTAGGTCCTCGTAGTTCCAGATCTGACTCCGAATAGTTCTTGCAGGTTCCCCACATTGGCCCTCATCATCTTGGGAAAATGAAGTCAGGCTCCCTTGTACTTCATCATCCATGCCTACATGTTGTCAATGACAACATGTATATTCTTCAAGATGCGACCTCTTCTCACACATTGATGCTACCATCTGTGAAGATGAATGATTCCTTGATGCATGGTACCAAACTTGGAGTATAATGCTTGCATGACTGTGTCCAAGGAAAATACTTCATCTAGTATTGCCTTCTTTACTTTAGCTAGGGCGGACATTGTCACCAAGTTTCCTCCCTACTTGGCCACCTGTAGTTCCTTCGCCATTCACTCATTCTAAGCTATGAGGAAGCGAACACTAAATCTAGTGGCTTCGGCATACACTCTAGTTGAATTGGCCAAAGTAGCTGGGTCGTTGTGCACATCGGTCACGATCACTTTTTCTTCAACTTGTGTAGGGGATGTTGGGTCCTCCATAGTTGGTACTCTCTTAGGCTACACAACTCTATGTTTAGATTCATCAAAATAGTTTTTGCGCATCTATACTTATGGCTGACCATCAAGGATCTCAATGCCTCCTTGATCATTCAAGACTTGCTCATCAGCTGGATGAATTGAAGTGGATGAGTCGACCTCTCTGTGGTGAGGCATGAGGTCGGTATCATGTTCCAAATCTTGCTGCTCCATGTCTGCATCCAATTGTTCAAGAGAATATTCTATCTCATGAGCAAAGTCTTGCCCTTGCAAGGGCTCAGCCTGTTCAGCTGATGCCATATATTCAGAAGAATCAACTACTTTCAGGGGCGTTGCTTCATCTGTTTGCACGTGTTGCACCCCCTGTTGAATCTGTTCCTGTTGCGCTTCCTTCTCATGTTGGCACAACTCTTGTTATTTCTGGAGATCTCCCTAAGCTCATGCAACTCCCTCTCTATTTCTTCCATTCTTTTCTTATCCCTCTGCTTTCACGTGATTCGCTTGTCACGCTATTGCCTCTTGTGTTGAATAGCCATAGCTGCTTGTTCTACAAGTGGATCTACTCAAAACTTGAAGCTTTGTTCCTCCTCCATGTGGTCGACAATCTTTCTCTTCTCTTTATCACACATAGGTATACTTGGCTCTACTGCCTCTGCTATTGCTACTATCACTGGTGTTCTCCATGGTGCTGCTTCATGTTGTTGTGCTAACCATTCTATGGCGAAACCAACCTATTCATTGGGTCTGGATTAATGGTAACAATACCTCCACGAGTCTTCCTTAGCCTAATGAAATGCCCCATGGATCCAATTGAACTAAACTCTCATGCATTAATCCTTCACCATGAAATGTGGGTCATATGGGTTGAAGCTTCGGAGGTCGAACGGGTACTTCCTCATTTGTTCATCTTCGACATCTGCTTGCTTGATGCTCTGGATCTCATATAACCCAATCCACAATAGAAGAGTGGGCCAAGGTGCCTTCTTCTTCCACTGCAGCCCAACTATTAATCACACTGAGATATGATATGCTACTTCCTGCATGACAAGCACGTCCAAAGAAAACTTTGGCAGAACATGCGGAGGCTTATACACACTGAAAACTATGATGAACATGCCATCTGGTGAGGCATACCAATCTGCAATGCCTAATAATGCCTTCATTACTTCTTCTGACATGAAGGGTGGATCTTGTTTTGAATATCAACCTGTACATTGGGGTGATGAGATGGTCGGACAACCGTATGATCACTCCTCTAAAGCTGCACTTGGATAATAGCTTGAAATATGTGCTCACAATAGTCTCTGCCGATGACCATGCCCACTCTAAGCCCAGAACTTATGTTAGGCATAGACTATATCTACAATGTAGGCAGACATGTAAATCTTTGCATGCATGCCTTTGGGTGACTGTCGAGCCTTCACGACTTGCTCCTTCAATTGATGAGCCAGTATGGTAGACCAGTTGCAAGGTCTTCCTTCTCTAGCCAGTTGGTCAGGCACGACCACCCAAATCTGAGGGAAGGTATCAGTGCTCGCTTGGCCACTCAATCAACATGTGAATATGACCAAGTATTGGTATGCCTTCCTCAATATATTCATCTTATAGATTCGATTAGGGGTCATCTTGAAAGGATTTGGCTCCTTTACCCAATCCTTCAGAATGTCTCTAGAGTGGCCTCTATCATTGGGAAAGTTGAGTGGAGTCATGATAGTCATGGGATCATTCATATGATACATCGCATCGTAGTCTCGTGCCCAAAATGTTGCAAGCTTCATCCCATTGACATTTCTCAAGGTCATCGTCTCGGGGCTAGTGTGAGATAGGATCCAGTGAAACATATCCACACATGCGAATGAGGGGTATCTGCATGAAAACATATTGCGTGTGGAGCCTAGTTATCTTCTGTATTCAAAGGTATCACCACATTGGACCCCAGTTCGAAATGGGGCTGCAACGCTGCCCGTAAAATATTCGTTGTAGGCAATGTTCCGGGGGGGTGGCAGGTTTCAGCGGCAACGCCCTTGAAGCTAAGAATAGATGTAAAATTGCCTTGTCAAATGTTGTAATTTCATAGTCAATCTTGGTCGTTCATTAGGCGGAGATCTAATGGTAGAAGTTATGTTTAATTTAGGAATTTTTGTCCTAGAAAGCAACCACTCTCTATATATGAGTGAGGAAGAGTGAGGAGATTGAGAGCGAAGAGGGTGTTATAGCGGATCTATTGTATGTTGTATCTCTTCAGTTTGTTGGATAATATAGTAAAATAAGGACTAGTTATTTCTCCGTGGACGTAGCCCAAACTGGGTGAACCATGTATATCTGTGTCCCTCTTGTTTTATAAGTTTTCTGTGTTTATATTTCTGCAATATTTTATGTGTTTCATTGCTCTATAGTATATAATTTTCTAACAAATCCGGTGTAGGTTGGACTTATGAATGTTCATGTACACCTGACGGTCTTCAATATATCCCCCAAAAGTACCTATGAATGTTTCATTCACCTCTTGCCACTTCAGTTTGATGTCCTTTTCTAGATACAACTATGTATCTTCATAGATCGGCATGCTAGAGGACACTTGTTCAACTGTTGTTCCAGCTGCAACGCCATCAGTGGGTTGCGATCTTGCTACTTTGGAAGCCGTTGAGACAGACAAACACCTAAAATATTTGGAAACAAGTAGCATGCATGGCAATAAATATGTTAGTGAAAACAAAGCAAATCACGAGAAGGACACAACACATACCTGAGGATTTGATGAGCTAGATTGTGCAAATTTCACTGGGAGGCTGAGTGACTCACTGCTAGGACTATGCAAAATACAGGGTTGACTGACTGAAAGTATGGATTGTCTTCTAGATCTGTGAAATGCGCAATCCAGTTGGGAAGTTGGCTACTGGCATTGCATAATGCGTGATTCCAACTGGGAAAGACTACTGGCCCAGGGACAGATTTGTGCAAATTTTTGGGCCAAGCAGCCACTCACCTATAGAAATTCACAATTCAGTGCAATTGGTTGTTGTTGGGCTAGAATACATAAATCTAGAGAGGAAGGTGAGCCTTCCTTCTCCAAATTGCGTAATGCAGCCTTGATGAAGGTAGAGACCCGGCCAAGATTGGCTCGACTCGTCGAGGGGTAACTGAAAGCAAGTAGGTCGATGAAATGCATGGTGACACTAAGTGATAGCAGAAGTGATAAAGAGTGCATGAAAAAAATGAATGGAAGATTGAGCAAACAGATCAACATGCATGTGGGTGAGGTCGTTTGCCGGTTAGGTGAACATTCGTGCAAAACAGTTTCATGCATCCAACAACAATGAGATAGCAACGAAAATTGAAAAAGAGATAGGAAAAACTAGAATATATATAAATGACAACATGCATTCAAAGAAATGAAGCAAACAACACTCACAGAAGCGAATAGACAAAAAGCGACAAAAATGCTGAAAAAGACAAGTTGAGGCCACTTACCCATGAATAGCTAAGCCGGATGTGTCGAAGATTTCTGGATGTGATGTACGATGTCATAGATCCAATATTGACGTGAACAAATGAGATATAATGCATCGAATAAATAAGTTTGGTCTCAAGACAACATGCCACAAATCTAGAAAAAAGTGACACTTGGAGGGGAATTCTAAAACAACTTTGCATGTAACCCTCGGCTGCTAAAAATAGCTCCATGAATCATTGGATTCCTTTTTTGTGTTGTCTCTTGCTATTCCCGGAAGATCAAGTCATGGATGCATGCAAATCAAGTTTCCTCGGTCCCGGGTGGAACTAGTCAACCGGATTGTCCATGCATGCCATTGCTCAATTGCTTGGGAAAAATTTACATTCCTAACTGTAAGTTAGGCTAAATTCTGAAAGGGATTGTGCAATTTCTAGGCAAAGCAGTTGACTACTGCCTAGACTTGTGCAAATCCTAGGTTGAACAACCCGTTGATGGGAAAAATTGCACAAACCCTGCTGGGAGGGTTGGCTAGCAGGATTGCGCAATCCTAGAGCCTAGTAGGCTGTCAGAGGGAATTGTGAAATTCCTGGAGGGAAGACTGGTTTCCCTCTAGAAATGTACAAATTTCACTTGGAAGCTACTCAGCCTACAGTTGGACGAAGTCTGGGTAAGCAACCTGTTAGGGAACTGGATTGAATGTGATCGACGAGCTGCCTTTGTGCGAAGAAAACACTAAAGCTTGAGTACTTGACGAAGAAAGACAAAGTGATGTGTAAGTTTGGTAGGGAGGCTCCAAAATAGGGTAAGGAAAATTTTTGGACAGTGCTTATAGCCACTACAACACTTGGCAACGCACTGGTAGAACTCCAGCTCTCTGCATAGACCTTATTCGTGAAAAACAAGTCTAACACCTTTGGAAGTATTATTCAGTTCTTACCTCATCTTGGCTTCACTCTAGCTTGATGTAAGATGTAGCATCTACTAGACTCGTGGTTGATTGACACACATTCCAAGCCAAGGGAAAAATATTGTTTCAACTGCGGTTGAGGGGTATATAGGTGCACAAGCAGAATAGTCTTCAGAGTCTTAGTTTCATCTATGGTGTTTCTCCACTGCCAGCAGGCCTGGATAGTACCTTGGTGGAGTCACATAGGAACACAAGCATGGCTCTGCTACCAGCAAGCCTAGTCAGTACCCAGGTGGAGTTACTTGCATCACCTCCCTGCTCAGGAAGCCTTTCTCTTCTTTCGCCTTATTCATTTTTCATTTTCAATTTTTTTAACTTTTCATTTTTCATTTTAACTGTGCATAACACTTATTCATTTCAGAGGCAAAGTAGGGATCCCAAATTATTAAGAGTAGAAAAGGTTATTCCAGTAGAGAAGTAGTTTATTATATCTTTGATGTGCTAGTCAAGGTTTTCTCCCTCACCTTACTCTACTTGATTGAGCCGACAACGGTTAACCCAAAAATAGTCAACTAGAGAAGGTGATACTAGCTAGCGTGCAAGTGTTGTGTTTACACCAAGGTTCACCTCGAAGAGTATGTATTTTCCTTCAACGTATCATGGACTGAGAGTAACAAGTTCATCATACTGAGGCAAGATGACAGATAACCAAGTAGTGATAGATGTATAAAGCCTCTTGTACTTTACCTAGCTCGTTTCATGAGTCACAAATGGTTTTGTGCAAACTAACCTTTGAACAAAACAAGCGACTAAACTAACAAAAAAGCCAAGCAAAAGAAGAAGCAAAAATGATAGAAATGCAAGCAAACAAACAAGAAAGCAAACACACAAGCAAACAAAGCATGAAAGTAAACAAGCATGCAAGCGAACAACTGAAAGAAAATACTACACCTGATCCCACACTAACAGTACATGGGCCTGATCACGTGAAGTGATATTTCCAATGCAGCCATCGGTGCATTGGTAGATGCATGTGGGTGAAGGCTTGGTTTGTGAGTAACACAGTTGTGTAGACTAGCATACAAGAAAGATATAACAGTGAAGACAGCCACACTTCATGTTTCAAAGTGCCCACGAGACATAAGTGAGTGCTTGTGCATGACGGACAGTCCGTGGACTTATGATGGTGTCATGTGACACTACGTGCAGATTTCAAATAAAAGAACACTCTTGACTGAGACATGCAAGCAAACAAAAGAAACAAGGATAACTTGGGTTGCGAATGAGTGCTTACAATGTAAGACTCCTCCAATGCATGAGCAATGGGATCATGCAGTTCAAGTGGAGGAAGTGTGATCTGTGTGTGAGATGAATCTTCAATGCATACAGACGAGTGATGAGGAGCCTTGGGTGATTAAATAGTTTCATGATCGAAAGTGAGACTAACCCCGAGAGAGTGAGGGCCTAACATAACCATCAACTCGGGTTGAAGTGCCTCAAAAGTCTTCAGTGTCTCAATTTCATCATTAGGTAGATCTTCATAAATTGGTGGCTTCGAAACATCAACTGCAATAGATTCATGATCATGATCAAAATTGGAAGCAAATGGATCATGATTGCCATGATAAAAAAAAATCAATGAATTCTTTGGCATCCTCATGATCAGATGAATCAAACACACGGGTAGATGAAAAGTGAATGAACTCATCGTCTATGTTTTCAGGAAAAACATACGAAGAATCAAGTGGATCTTTAATGAATAACTTATCCTCTCCATTGTTGAATGATGGACTAGCATCCGGTGAGTCCTGTGAGTGATCAACAATGGGTACATCCATGGATGAAGACACACATGTAAAATCATGGATGACAGGTTTACCAAAGAATCTAGGAAAGAACGGAAGGGTCTCAGACAAAAGGATTCATCCTTCGCTGAGTGTTGATGTTCAAGCTCCCCCTCATACTCTTCATGACTAACAGTGCATGTTGGTTGTGAAACACCAAACTCCGTCAGTGGGTTATTCCTCATTCACAACAAGTGAAGAGTCTAGAATGGATGAAAACAAGACAACATCATCCAGAGGAAATTCTAAGTGCGAAGATGGAGGTCGAAGAAAAGAATGCATATGGGAACTAGAAGGACTCATAACCAACTTTGCGCTAAAATTGAGTGGCGTGATGTTGGGAGGGTGTGAAGGGTGAACAGATGTGTGAACATGACCCTCAACATCACTAGGTGATGGTGGAACTGTTGAATGAAAGGGAGGCAGACAAACCATTGAGACAGTGCCTGCTCCCACATGGGATTGCATAGTATCATCAATGAAGAAGGTTGACCGAGGCTTGACCTCAAGCATCCTCTTGGGACAGGCACATTTCTTAAGAGTACTCAAACCGGTCCTAAAGATAAGCTAACTTCATATGGCTCCTCAGAGCTTGAAACTACAAGTCACGGAAGCACTGCCAAAAATCAATAACGGATTCATGCAGAGCCCTTCATTTCTATAACAGTTTCCAGTCAATATGTTCAACATAAAAATGATAGAACATGTCTTCAATAAGATCACAGAAGTGCTCACATGAGTGCACGGTGTTACCTAGTAGGCTAAGAACCTAATGAAATGGAGCTTTGTGAAGTGTCCACGTGAGCAGCAACCCCACTTATTCGTCAGTAAACTCATCTTCCTCATAAATCATGGAAAGAAAGTTATGTAAGTGCTTAGGTCAGGCCACTTCACCTTCACCATCATACATGTGAGTGGAAAAGAGATTGAAAAGCTTCCTCAAGATGGAGATGTCTTCACGATTTAAAAAACACCTCGAGGGTAGAATAATGCAAGACTCCATGAAATATATGCAAATATTCGAAAATGGATGAGAGGAAAATGCTTGTCATTAGGTCCTCCTTCTAGTGCCATAAATTTTGATAGTGCTGGACCCGCCAACATGTAAAGGGGATCTCCGCAGTAAGAAGTCCAAATTAGACCTCAGACTGTTTGTTGTAGGAGTCCCAGCAGTGGATCGTAAGGTAATGCCTTGACCGCAATGTCGCACAGAGGTAAGTAAGATAAGTCTGTCAGTAGAAAGGGTGTGACTGATGAAGAGAGTCAAGGAATGTGTACGAGAGGTTCCAACACTTCGAAGGGAGAGGAAGGTGAAGGTGAGCTCTAGGATGAAAGGGATCAGTCCCAACTCCATTAGGAACACACTACACAATGGACATGCATAGCTTTCGGTGGAGCAATCCACTCGGATGTGGCAGTCATAACAACAAGGTAAGATAACATGAACAACACTCATGATTAGTCTGAGATGAGTGTGACAGTTGATATAGAAAGGTTCATGAGAGAGGTATGTTTGATGTTCAACAGAGTAGTTGACACAGGCAGTGACAACATTGAAAACATATGCAACACATTAACAACATGATTCATATACTTACATACAAATAAGTGCATATACAAGTACGTAAGTTAAATAACATATATCATTAAGGCAACTAGAATAGTCCAACTACAATAACAACATATGCATGAAAATGTGCTAGCTCTTATTATTAAACATGTGTAAGTCACACTCATACAATACACCATGTAAACCTGCTAGCCCCAATAGTGGAACGTTACAGCCACATCCTCCTGCTCCTCCAAAGAGATGTACTAGCTCCTTGTAATGGAGAAGCCAAGGCGTGTTACAATATTGTCCAAGCCTTCTTCAAGATAGTCTTAGTAGAAGCTTGGCTGACCAAAAGCCTATACAATGAGTTGTGAGGGAAAATTTATATCAAAGGGTGGGGTGACCCTTGACATTCCCCTATGTGATTGTTGAACTACCCTCATGACTCTTCACCTACTCTCTGACTATTACATTCACTCTTGACACTTGACTTACACTTGACATAGCTCCACATTACAATGCACATATACCCATGTCAACAATGGCTTGAACAAGCCAAACTACACACCACTCTGACTTAGACAACTATAGAAGTCCAACTAATCGACATCCTCATGCTGATCAATAGTAACATATTGGTCCCAAGATTTGTAGTCCCTGATAGTGTCCATGTGTTCCATTGTGACATCCTTCTGGAACCTGAACCTTGCCTCCATGGCATCCGAGTACACTACATGGGATCCTCTATCCAACTCATCTAAAAGTATGCGCATCATTGTCCTCAATGTGGACAGACTAGCAACATACTTGCGCATGATGTCTACACTTGTAGGAAAGTCTAGACTGGTGGCGATGCACATCAACTCGTCGGAGTACGATTCAAGCTCCTATTGGACCTGCTTCTTGGTCTTCACTTGGGTGAGAGTCCCAAGTGATTTAATTGCATGTGTGTGCACCAAAACCTCCATGCTCTTGAATACTCATACATGGGAAACCTGTATGCCAGTGATGAGTTGTGGTAGGTCCTCATAGTTCCGGATCTAACTTCGAATACATGCTTGCAGCTCAACTACATTGGCCCTCATCATCTTGGGAAAATGAATCAGGGCTCCCTTGTACTTCATTGTCCATGCCTACATGTTGTCAACGACAACATGTATGTTCTTCAAGATGCGAGCTCTTCTTGCACATTGATGCTACCATCCATGAAGGTGAATGACTTCTTGATGCATGGTACCGAACTTGGAGTACAATGTTGGCAATACTATGTCCAAGGACAATACTTCATCTAGTATTTTCTTCTTCAGTTTAGCTCGAGTGGACATTGTCACCAAGTCTCCTCCCTGCTTGGCCACGTGTACTTCCTTCAACTATGAGGAAGCGAGAATTGGACCTAGTGGCCGTGGCATACACTCTAGTTGCATCGGCCAAAGTAGTTGGGTCCTTGTGCACATTGGTCACGATCACTTGTTCTTCAACTTATGTAGGGGATGTTTGGTCCTTCAGAGTTGGTACTCTATCAGGTTGCACAACTCTATGTTTAGATTCATCGAAAGAGTTGTTGTGCATTCATACTTTCGGCTGACCACCAAGGATCTCAGTGCCTCCTTGGTCATTCGAGACTTGCTCATCATCTGGATGGATTGAAGTGGGCAAGTCGACCTCTCTGGGGTGAGGCATCATGTTGGTATTTTGTTCCAACTTTTGTTGCTCCATTTCTATATCCAACTATTCAAGAGCTTATTCTATCTCATGAGAAAAGTCATTCCCCTACGAGGGCTCACCCTATTCCCCTGATGCCATCTATTCAGAAGAATAAACTACTTGTACGGGCGTCGCTTCGTCTATCTACATGTGATGCACCCCCTGTTGAATCTTTTGTTGTTGTGCTTCCTTCTCTTGTTGGTACATCTCTTGTTATTTCTGGAGTTGCTCCCTCAGCTTATGCAACTCCATCTTTGCTTCTTCCATTCTCTTCTTATCCTTCTGCCTTTGCATGATTCGCTTTTCGTGTTGTTGCCTCTTGTGTTGAATAGCCATAGTTGCTTGTTCTACAAATGGATCTGCTCAAAACTTGCAGCTTTGTTCCTCCTCCATGTGGTCGACAATATTTCTCTTTCCTTTGCCACACATAGGTATGCTTGGCACCATTTCCTCTACTACTGTTTCTACTGCTGTTGTTCTCCCTGGGGTTACTTCATGCTATCGTGCTAACCATTCTATGGCGAAACCAATCTGTTCATTGGGTCTGGAGTAATGATAACAATACTTCCATGAGTCTTCCCCGGCCCAAGGAAATGCCACGGATCCAATTGAACTGAACTCTCATGTAATGATCCTTCACAATGCAATGTGGGTCATATGGATTTAAGCTTTAGAGGTCGAACGGGTACTTCCTCATTTGGTCAACTTCGACATATGATTTCTTGACACTCCGGATCTCATATAACACTTTCTACAAAGGAAGAGTGGGCCAAGGTGCCTTCTTCTTCCACTGCAGCCTAGGTGTTAATGTTGTTGAGATATGATATGCTACTTCTTGCATGACAGGCACATCCAAAGAAAACTTTGGCAGAGAATCCAGAGGCTTATCCACACTAAACACTCTGATGAACGTGCCGTTCGGTGAGGCATACCAATTTGCAATTCCTAACAATGCCTTCATCGCTTCTTCTAACATGCAGGGTGGATCCTATTTGAATATCAACCTGTACACTAGGATGAATAGATGGTCGAATAGCCATATGATCACTCCTCTGAAGTTGCACTCAGATAATAACTTGAAATATATGCTGACAACAGTCTCCGCCAATCACCATGACCACTATAAGCCTAGGAACTTATGTTGGGGATAGACTACATCTAGAATGTAGGCAGACATGTAAATCTTTGCATGCATGCCTTTGGGTGACTATCGAACCTTCGTTACATGCTCCTTCAGTTGATGAGCCAATATGCTAGACTAGTTGCATGGTCTTCCTTCTCTAGCCAGTTGGTCTAGCGTGACCAACCAACTCTAAGGAAAGGTCTCAATGCTCAATTGGCCACTCAGTCGGCATGTGAATATGACCAAGTATTCATATTCCTTCCTCAATATCTTCGTCTTATAGATCTGATTAAGGGTCATCTTGAAACGAGCTAGCTCCTTTACCCAATCCTTCAGAATGTATCTGGATTGGCCTCTACTGTTGGGCAAGTTGAATGGATGAGTCATGATAGTCATGGGCTCATTCATTTGATACGTCTCATTTTAGTCTCATGTCCAGAAGGTTGCAAGCTTCGTCCCACTGACACTGCCCAAGGTCATCGTATCGGGGTCAATGTGAGAGATGATCCAATGAATCATATCCGCACATGGGAACGTTAGGTATCTGCATGCAATCTGGTACAAGCTGGACCTATGAATGTTCACGTACACCTGACTATCTTCAAGGTCTTTCCCAAAAGTACTTGTGAATGTCTCATTAACCTCTTGCCACTTTAGTTTGACGTGCTTGTCTAGATACAACTTCGTATCTTCGTAGATCAGCATGCTAGAGGACACTTGTTCAACTACTGTTCCAGCTACAACACCATTAGTGTCCTGGGATCCTGCTCTCTTGGAAGCCATTGAGATAGACGAATGCTTAAAAGATCTGGAAACAAGAAGCATGCATGGAAAGAAATATGTGAGTGAAATAAAGCAAATCCATTGAAGGACGCAACAAATACCTAGGGAACTGATGAGAAATACTGCCCAAATTCCACTAGGAGGCTGAGTGGCTGGTTGCGAGGACTGCATAAAAGGCAGCCTAGACTAATTGGGAGGCTAAATTTGTTGTTGGATCTGTGAAATGCACAATCCAGTTAGGAAGTTGGCTCCTCGGTGTTAGAGTCTAGATTGACCTCAAGCTGAAGGGAGGCAATCTTAGGATAACCAAAAACCAAGCTTAACCTTGTATCTAGCCCTACCAGGTCAGGAGAGGGATCTCTCCTTGTCAAATATCAGTTGAGATGACTAGATAATTTATAGATTTTAGGATAGGTATAGCATCTCTAAGGTTTTTGATTGATTTTGATGGTTTTGTTGCTGGATCAAATGGAGCAGACAGCTTTGGATCTGGGAAATGAAGTCAGGATGTAGGGTGTTCTCTGGGGCCAGGTAGGTAAGTGTTTTGGCACTTGTAATCAAGTGAGATGGTAGGTATAAGATGGATGAGGAGCTGAGGAGGGCATGCATAGATCATGTATCCTTTTCAAGCTGTAGAAAACATTAAAAACTAAATGGATTCCCAAGGCAGAGCATTGTAACCAATGTATTCTACCTATCTATCTTGATTTCATTTAGTTTAGAAGAATGAATTAGATTTTGGCACACATAGAACATGAGAAAAAACTAATTAAAGAAGAAGAAACTATGCAAAAACACATTACCACAAGAATGCCAGAAAAATAGTTGCAAATCCTGGTTTATTTCCTTGCCAAACTGCTGTAGAGAAGTACAATGTAGCTCAGAGCATCAAAGAGAGTCCAACCTTTGCTAATGACTAAAAAAATACATAATATAGACATAAAAACCACCTATGCTAGCTATCAAGGGTCAAATCCAAGAGATAAGTGACTGTTACAACCATTTCCCAACAAGGAATAAGAATATAGGCAGTGGAACAACTTGCCTCTATAAGCATGGAAACTTGTTCATTGACCCCCAAACCACCTCAAAATGATGAATCTAACCTCTAAGATCATTTTAAAATTAAATTTACATAGCATAGCATCATTTACAACCATAAATTGATCCATGATGAGAGAAAAAATAAACTTGTAGAAAAACTAGGCAAAAACTCGATTTTTAGGCAAACTGGCTCTAT
Source organism: Pinus taeda (assembly GCA_000404065.3). Lineage (NCBI taxonomy): Eukaryota > Viridiplantae > Streptophyta > Pinopsida > Pinales > Pinaceae > Pinus > Pinus taeda. The sequence continues at coordinate 67,591 of APFE030686880.1, read as the reverse complement.
GCGTAGCGCCACTGGCCAGGTGCATAGTGCCACTTCACAGCTACTTGTGGAGTCCTTCCCTTTAGCCAAGTTGAGCCCAAGGTAGCTCATTGGAAATGTATTCCTATCTAATTTTTGGAAAATCTTGAATTTTTACATTTGGAGGTAATTTTCCCCCTCAAAAGTGAAATCTCCCAAGGCTGCTTCTATGTGTCCAAAAAGAGAAAGAGAGGTCATTTTTGATGGTTTTTTGATCTTTTGGTGACCAAGTTTTGCTCCAAAATTGCTGATATTTTCTTAGTTTGATGTTCTCCTCATGCTGAATCGAAATATATAATCCATCTCTCCAAAAATTCTTCCAGTGAAAAGCGTACGCACCTAGGGCAAATTTCTATGTTACAAAATTTCAAAAATTGAAAATGACCAAAATTTGTCTAAACTTGCCTAGATTTGGCACAAGGCACTATCATTAATTTCTTTGATGAGCTAGTGAGGCTTCAGCAAATATTTTCAATTTTTCTTGCTCCTTTTTACTCCTTAAGGCCTTCCTCAACCTAGCCTTAAGCTTCCTCATTCTTATATTGCATATTTTGTTCCGGGTCATGTAGTGGTAGGCCATGTGGTGAAGCATCTTCTTTTCTCTGTTGGCCTTCTCAATTAGCCCCTCAAGGTGTATGTTGACCTTTCAAGCCAAGTTTATTAGTCATTCTCAATCTCTTGTTCAATTAAGGTCAACTTGACCTTTGCCTTCTTAGCCTTTTGCCTGTTCTCCTTGATCATTTGCAACTCCATGAGGATTTGCTTGTCACTTAATTGTTTGTTTTCTTTCTCACAATATTTGATGACCCACTTAGCCCTCTCTAAATTTTCTGACAAGGCTTTTATCTCAGCCTCTTGTTCCTTTATGATCATGTCTTTGACAGTATTTGGATCTTCAGTATCCAAGTCAATGATATCAACTCCTTGTGTTTCCTCATGATCACCAAGGTCAAAATCTCTCTCTTGCCCATCTCCAAGATCCTTCTTATGCATATTTTTCTTTCCTTTACATTTTCCCTTGCTTTGTTGCTCAACCTGTACCTATTTAGTTAAAGAAGAAGGTAAAAGCCCCTTCCACTACTTGTGGAGATAGCATTTGCCTGTAGCCTGATGATGAAGGCGAGACCCCTTCCACAACTTGTGGAGACAATACTCACCTGGTAGCTGCAAAAAGTTTCGTAGTGCCTCTCTCATATGTTACAAATACTGGCACTCCAACAGTTTCAGTCTCTTGGACCCTTTCATGTCCTGAAGGTCCACCTTCTTCATGAGGCACTGATGAAAAGGCTTGAGGGCCTTTGAACATTTCATGAGAAATGAAAGTCTCCCATGGCATGTTAAGAAGGTTCAGCTGATGTAAAACAATGATTTTAATCAAAGAGTAGTGGTAAATGCTAGTTAACTATTGGGGGCATGATTTCTTCTTTACAATGAGTGCCATCTTCTCAATGTTTCGGAACATGAAGTAGGGGATATTCATCATTCTCACCGTAGTTAAATGCATCAGCAGTCTAATGTGGTAGGCATATAAGTGGGAGAACCTACCTTCACAAGTAAAGTACTTGATGATGATCTTCATCAATGGAGAAAACATGTCCTCCAAGAATTTAAAGGGGAATACTCTCTTGAGTTTTCAATGGTATTTAGCCTTGATGTAAGGCTCATAGTACTCCCCATCAATTTCCTAACCTATGTTCCACTTTTCACCCACATTTGGAATACCTGGCCTCTGAAATGATAGCTGGTAACAAAGTGAATGTGACTCTAGCAAGATTTACCACATTGTTGTCCAAACGTGTCACAAACAACCTTGCTAATTCATGATGAAATTTAACCCTTTCCACCATTTCACAGAAATCAAAACATGATCGCCTTTTAAAACAAGAAATGGCAAATGGGTAGGCTTGCAGCTCCCTCAAACTGGTAGGCTCCTCTATGATATGTTTTCCTCCTTTCTGAGGCTTTCTGCACTGTGTGTCTCTCTCCCTGGAATTGTCACTAAGGGTTTCCTCTTCCAACTCATATTCACTGTCCCTCTCCATTGTCTTATAGATGTTTCTCTTGTGGTGAATGAAGAGATAGGGTAAATGAATGTAAGATGAGTATGAAAAGATTTTATAGGTAAATAGGTGAGAGTGAATAGGAGTGTGAATGAGGTTTAATGAGTGAGTAGGGTTTGGGAATAGTGTAGGGTTTGGGGTGTATGTATAGGGCTTGGGAATTGGGGAAAATATATAAGGGAATGATGTTTAGGGAATCTTATATGAGGGAATGGGGTTTAGGGAAAAGAAAATAGATGATACAGGACAGCCATAAATGAGTGAGCTTTCAAAATATAGGAGATAGTTTAGTGAAAACTAGGGTGTGACTTTTTGAGAGACAAAATCACCAAAGGCTGAAGCAAAAACCTCTTTTCAACAAGAGTGATTGTGTTACTTACTTGCAAAGAAGAAATTTGGAAGTTTTGAGGTGAATTGAGCTGAGTTGGAACAATTTGGAGCTTAACTTCCAAGTGCGTAGCGCACTCACCCAGGTGTGTAGTGTTGGTTTGGTGTGTAGAGCCAGTTCAGCTTTACACTACGAAAATCACCCAGGTGCGTAGCGCTAGCTCTATGCATAGTGTCAGCCTTTAGTGCATAGCGCCAGTCAGAACTTGTCCAAAAACACATTGAATGCACCCCTTTGCTCAATAACACTTCAAAATATCATTTTAGCTTAAGGAATTCAACTCAAACAGTGAAATGATTTAAGAGAGCGATGATCTTTATATAGCTCTTCAACTTTTGATTTTTTAATTTTCAAAACCCACTTTGTAATGTCTATTTTATTTTCAAATACTCTGTTTTTTGGATGCTTGATCTTTTGCTTGAATAGGTGAACTGATGCTTGACTTCTTTGACTTTTGCAGTGGCATGTACTTGGAAATATCAGTAGCTGACCAGGAGCAGCATGAAATTATTAATTACATATGAGAAAGAATAAAATTACATGAAATTTACAAATAATATAGCAATGCTCTATTTTCACCTCAAAACTGATTTTGAGGTGAAAAAATTATTAAGCTTACAAATCAAGAGACTAAAACTTTTCTGATGATTATTGTCATCCTCATGTGTCTACTAACCATTATTAATCAATAGTCCTTGAAATTTAATCATGGTAAAACCCTAGTACTTAATGAGACTGAAACCCTTAGACCTAATACCTACTTGATGAAATGAACTAAAAATAAACCTGAACCATTGACTTAACATTATGTAAAGAGGTCAACAGATATGTGTCATGAGGGAGAAAACTGAAATGTACCCTACCATCAGCTGATCCATGACCTAATGGAATGCAACTCATCAGAATGGGACTCCTAGTATGAAATGCAAAAGAGTAAATTTTGATCACTGATGGCAATGTGAAGACACTCACACTAACACTGGGATTGTGCAATGCATGATTCTGGCTGGGAAAGACTATTGACCCAGGGACAGATTTGCACAAATTTTTGGGCCAATCAGCCACTAACCTCCAGAAATGCACAATTTATTCCAGAAGGCCAGTGCTGGGAAGAAATGCGCAAATATGAAGAGGAAGGTGAGCGTTCCTTCTCCAAATTGCGCAATGCAACCTTATTGAAGGCATAGATTGCGCCAAGCTTCGACCTTCTCACCGAAAAGCAACTGAAAGCAAGTAAATCGATGGAATGCATGGTGGAACTAAGTGATAGCATAAGTGATAAACAGTGCATGGAAAACATGAATGGAAGCTTGAGCAAACAAATCAACATGCATGTGGGTGAGGTCATTTGCCGGTTGGGTGAAAGTTCATTCAAAATAGTTTCATGCATGCGACAGTAGTGAGATAGCAATGAAAATTGAAACAGAGCTACGAAAAGCTAGAATATATTTAAGCAACAATAGGCATTCAAAGAAATCAAGCAAACAACACTCACATAGGAGAATACACAAAAAGCGATAGAAACGCTGCAAAAGACAAGTTGAGGCCACTTATCCGTGAATAATTGAGTCGAATGTGTCAAAGAGTCCTGGATGTGTTGTGGGATGTCGAAGCTCCAAGATCGATGTGAATGAATGAGCTATGATGCATCAAATAAACAAGTTTGGTCTCAAGATGCGCAATGCCATAAATCTAGGAAAAAGTGACACATGGAGGGAAAATTCTAAAACAACTTTGCATGTAACCCCTAGTTGCTAAAAATACCTCCCTGAATCATGGGATTCCTTTTGCATGTTTTCTCTTGCTATTTCGGGAAGATCAAGTCATGCATGCATGCGAGTCAATTTTCGTCGGTCCTGGGTGGAACTAGTCAACTGGATTATCCGTGCATGCTAGTGCTCAACTGCTTGGAAAAAATGTGCATTCATGACTATAAGTTGTGATGACTACCTAAGGGGATTACGCAATTTTTAGGAAGAGCAGTTGACTGCTGCCCAAATTTGCACATATCCTACGCTAAACAGCCCGTTGATGGGAAAAATTGTGCAAATCTTGCTGGGAGGGTTGACTGGCAGGATTACGCAATCTTGGAGTCTAGCAGGCTGTCAGAGGGAATTGCGCAATTCCTAGAGGGAAGGCTAGTTTCCCTCTAGAAATGCACAAATTTCACTTGGAAGCTGCTCAGCCTGCAGCTGGACCAAGTCTGGGTAATCATCCTATGAGGGGAATGGATCGACTGTGATCAACAAGCTACCTTTGTGCGAGGAAAACACTGAAGCTTGAGTACTTGACGAAGCAAGACAAATTGCTGTGTAAGGTTGGCAGTGAGGGTCCAAAACAGGCTAAGGAAAATTTTTGGATGGTGGTTCTAACTGCTACAACAGGGTTGGAGTTCCATTTAGTTGTAGCTGAAAAATCAAGGAGTTGTAGCTTCCTGCTGGTTGTAATGAGACAAATTGTAACAACAAGTTGTAGCTTGCCCTATGAATGAATTGAAGAGTAGTTCTCAAAGTTACTTGTCCTTGTTTGTTCCATGGTGATTGTTGACATTAATATCTGTTATTGTTATTTAAGTTATTGTTGAATTATTTAATGATGTACACAAAGCAAATATTTTTTTTTTTTTAATTTGGTAAAATTCCTACATTTCTAGTTTCCAACAATGTGTTTGCAAGAAGTACAAGATCAAATATGATAAGAAAAATGGTGGATGATAGATCACGTGACTCTCTTTATAGATCATATGAGTACTGTCCTAACATAGCAGACACCTTGAGGAGTTTGAAGTCAAAGATCAAGATTTACAAAATAGTTAATGATAGGATCATTCAGTCATAAGAAAGACTTGCTAGAGCACATGAAAAGCATGTAAAGGTAAATTCAGTGATCCTTTGGAGTTTATCATATTTACACTAATAAGGAAAACCACATATCAATTATGGATAAGAGAAAAGGACTAACAAGTTGCATGGTAGCAAATCTCATGGAGGACATAATTCAAATAGGGTTTGCATAGTCATAGGTGGTAGATGGATGGATACACCTGACAAGAGAGGTAATGGTTATGGGTTCTATTCGAGTTCCTGATGAGAGGTACATCACGGTCATCATTGCTCATCCTTACAAGAGCAGTGATAAGCAATACTTTCTAGATGAGTTCAAAAATGCCAATAATCCTATCTTTAATGCAGAGCTAAAGAAACCGGAAGATGAAAAGGCATGGTTGCCTGGGATGAAGAAGGTTTTCAAGCTGCATGATTATACAAAGAATATGAAGGACCTAATAGGTATTTTCAGTCTAAAAGGAAAATTAGACATCTGGTGGCAAGATGTGAAGCATGTCAGAGGGATCAAAACAAAGGAATTGAGTTGGCATGACTTCAAAATCCTTTTCAGGAAGAAGTATTTGTCCGAGAGATACTATGATGGTAAGGCTAAGGAGTTCTATGAATTGAAGATGGGGAATGGAATATGAAGAGTACATGAATAGTTTTTTGTAGTTGTTGAGGTATGTACCATATATTAGGGATGAGAAAACTAAGTTTCAAATATTCGTTAGTGGATTGGCATTAGCATTTAGGGATAATGTTGAGTATGACAAGCCTCGGACATAGGAGGAAGTAACTAGGAAGTTGAAACATTGTTATGAGCCATATAAGAATAAGTGAGAGCCTAAGTAGAGTTGGAAAGGTAATGAAAAGACTAAATGAAAGTGGGCTAAGTTGTGAGGAATACCTCAAGATATAGGTAATAAGGAGAATGAAGCTACGTATAATAAATTTAATGTAGATGACAGAGGATAGATATTTTATTTTGAGGAGAAAAACAAGGGTGAGGGTAGGAATCCTTTGTAGTGTTATACTTGTGGCAAGGAGCATTGCAGGAGATATTTTCCACTACATCAGGATGGTAGACCTCACATTTATAGTGCTCAAGATGCACAAGCAGTTGGGTATGTTGGACAAAGTATTCCTCAGATAAATGTAGCATTGAATAATAGGAAGTTTGATCATCAGGAATCTATCATGGAGAAGGAAGTTTTGATTGACCTTGGATCTAACTATAACTATATCAGTCCTGACCTGGTTGATAAGTGTTTCTTGAATAAATAAGTTCATGTAGAATCTTAGTTGGTGTAGTTGGCTATATGTACCAAGAAAAGCATTCATTATTGGGTGAGATCTTGTGCATTTGAGATTAACAATATGTTTACATCAACATGTCTAAATGTGTTTCCTTTGGGTTCATACAATATGTTGTTGGGTATGGATTCGTTGTACATTCACAATACTAAGGTAGATTGCTATGATAAGGCTATTTAGTGCTTAGATGATGATGGGCAGAGAAGAACCTTACATCGAAAGAAGAATCCTACACCAGAGAGAATGGTTACAACTATACAAGTAAAGTGCAGTAGAAAGAAAATATGTGCAGTTCTTGTAGTTCATATTTCCAGTGATGAAGGGAAGGATGCTGAGCATGCTAAAGTTTTGAAGATGTATCCAATTTTACTGCAGTTTCAAGATGTTTTTCTAACAAATATTTTAGAGTTAATACCTCTTAGGGAAGTGGAATTTTCTATTGAGTTGATGCCAAGAGTAGCACCAGTATCAAAGGCAACGTACAAGATGAGCACTCTAGAGTTGTTGGAATTGATGTTGCAACTTAAGGAAATTCTTGATAAGGAATACATTAGGCCAAGTGTGTCACCTTGGGGTGCACCAATGTTGTTTGTAAAGAAGATGGTTGGAACTCTCAGATTATGCATTGTTTACAATTAGTAGAACAAGGTGAAAACAAAAGAACAATTATCCTTTATCACTAATTGATGACGTGTTTGACCAATTTAAGGGAGAAGTAGTGTTCTTGAACATTGACTGGAGATGAGGATATCATCAGGTACACATTAAAGAAGTGGACATCCACAAAAATGCATTTCATACCAGGTATGAGAATTATGAGTTTGTGATAGTTCCTTTTGGTCTTAATAATGCTCCAACTACTTTCATGTGTTTGTTGAATAGTGTATTGCGTCCTTATCTGGACAAGTTTGTGATAGTTTTTTTTTCCATGTAAATAAAATAAGACCAAGGTCATGGGATACGTATTCCAGGATGAATGTTGGGGAAAACATAGCGATGGGTATCACTTGTGATTAATTAATGACTATGGACATCGGTAAAGGCATTATCAAATGCAAAGTGGCAATAATTGGTATTTATTTATAAAAAAAAAAGGAAAATAGGAGAAAAGGAAGGTGAAGAGACACATATTTGGATGGGAGGAAAACTAAAGGGAAAATGAAGGAAAGTGAAGAAAATATAGGCCTCAATGATAAAAATCCTTCTAAAGATCAGTTCACGACCTTTTTTCAGTTTAGTTCTGGAGCTCTCTTTCAATATCTCATTATATCATATTATTGCACACTTAGAGAAATATTGAAGCATTCTTGGAGCACTTTGGCATACATTAGACTTGGAGAAAAAAGGAAAAGGAAAGCAGGAAAACACAAGGGAAGAATTGGATAAGCAGTTATAGTTGGATAGCTTTGTAGATAACAAGTTGCATGTGTGATTTCCTTGTTGATTTATAGATTCATGGTATATGCATGTGATTTTCTATTTATGTGTTGTCATTGGCATGGAGATCTACCTAGATTGATAGTGTTCTTAGCCTTTCATTCCCACTTCCTAGATAACCATTGCGTTGTGGGATTTTCCATTGTTGTTTTTCTAATTGGTGCTTGTGTTCCTTATGGTTGTGGGTTGGAAGAAACACTGATCTTGGATCCCTATAACAAATTAGGTTGAGTTACTACTCATGGAGCCTAAGTTGGGAAAAATGCTCTAGAACCCTTGGTGGGTTGAGTTACTAGTCTGTGGAGCTGGTTTAGGCAAATGCTTTGGAGCCCTGGAAGGTTGTGGGTTGAGTTAATAGTTCCTAGATCCATGAAAAACTTAGCTAGAGACTGATTTAGTTGGTGTTAGCAATGTACAACCATGGAGGTGGAATCACTATGGTTTATGGATGAAGTGGTTTGGCTTCTAGAAGCCTTGGTTTGGTTTATTCCAAGATATCCCACATTCATGCTTCAAACATGGCATGGGGGTGATTGGATGAAAGAGAGATTTGGTTCAGCCCAATATATGGTTGGGTGGTATGTGGAAGTCCCTGATTTGGTTAATATTTTCATATGTTAATATGACACATTTTCCTATTGTGATTTATGAGAATTTGTAGTTATTATGTTGGCGATATTATGGTTGAGTTTCCATGGTTTCTATTTTGATTATTTTTTGGTTATATGTTGGTTATATGATGTGTATTATCTATGTCTCTTGTCATGATTTTCTTGTTAATTGATGGGTTGATGAATGTATGGAATAATAAGTGATATTTCAACTCTGTGGAGAGGACATAGAACCTTATTAGTGATTTTAAAATAAACCTTAAGATAATATGATCAGATATACATTCATGACCTATAGATTACATGTTTTCCATGTGTGTCAAGAAATGTCTGTTATGGACTAAGCATCTCCTCGGTAACTTCATGTTAAATTTTTGTATGAAAATATTTTTCGTTATTCCATTTATCATTCTAAGAAGTTACAGGTAGTTCTCGGAAGTGGTGTAGAGGTTGGCCCGGAAAGGTGGCTCGGATCTCAAGACTGCGCCCTTTGAACCAAATATTTTGGGCTATAATCACATGGAGATATTGTTGTGCATGCAATTGGAGGCATATAACCACACTCTATACTTGTCATGCATGTAGTTGTGGACATAGGGCAGTGAAAAAGAGCCCCATCTTAGGTTTTGGTCACCTGGGGTGGTCCTTTGACCCCTAAGTGTCATGTAGCCCTAAGGGATGTTGTCTGTCATTTTTTTGACTCCACTTCCATAATTGGAGCTTGGAGGTTGGGTCATGTCATAGTAGCTCCTTGTCTGATGTTTACCTTGGCAAGCTTGTAAATTTGGGTAAATGTGGGAGGGGCGGTTACATGGGGGATTTCTAATGTGTGGAAGTACTCCAACAAAGAGCCACTGCTTGTGTTGTGCATATGGGATCTCAATGGTTAACCTACCCTTCAAGATCTTGAATCTTTATACAAAATCCCAAAGAAACTAGCTCGAACCTTGCTTAATCTGTTTCAACTTAATAATTTTTTGAGATTCTAATTTTTTCTTATAGAATTTTCTAATAAAATATTGGTTTGTGTTATCAATGACTTGGTTTGTCCAACCAGAGTCATTCTTTTGTACTTCATATACCAGGTTAATGGACAGTCTCTGAATGTAACCTCTAGTTGTGCAATCTTAGTTTGCTCATCCTGGACCTGGTTTATTGTCTAGATAGATTCACATATGAAAAAATGTTGCTATGGACCCTTATTCCTAACACCAAGGAAGATAGGCACCCTTAGTTCTACTCCCGACATCAAGATCTATGCAATACTTCTTAATGAAGGGCTCCTAGATGAACATGTTGCAGTCCCAAATAGATGTGCACTATCTTGTGCCACAAATGAATTGGAATACTTTGTGACTCTCCTACCAGTGCCTGAACAATTCCACTATTTTTATTACCATCACTCCCTTCACTCTAATTACCTTTTATATTATTTGTCACAATATGCTGAGTACTTTCCTTAATATTTGTAGAAGTGCATTGGGTCATGGGCTCGACACTAGGCATTGTATAACTAGGTTGACTGAGTGTAGTATACCTAAGGGGGGTAATATGCGGCACAAAGGGAGGTAACCAAGGGAATAATGTAATGTAATAATGTAAGGATGATAAATAAGTGGGCCTTAATTAATAAATAAAGTGGTTAACCCACGTTATGCAAGGGACCACAAGTAGTTATGGAATAAAGTGATAAGTCTAGTGTATTAGATGTATACTATTAAGAGACCCATGGTAATTACCTATGGTATTATATGTATCAAGCCTATATAGAGGCTAAGGACTCTCCATTGAGACATGTCACATATTGTTTGTATTAACATGCATTAGCTTGTGGAGTGGTGTCTTTCTTTAAGAAGTAATTGTATGGCGTTGTTGTACCTCAATGGCTTTTTCCATTAATAAAATATTTTAGTTCTATAATATATTGTGTTATTCTTGGGAATATTTTTTATTGATATATATTTTCAAGTCAAATCTATTACAAGTGGTATTCAATCCCTTTCTTGGGCAAAGCGAGGATAATTTCTTTTTCCTTTTTTGTAGGATTTTATTGGGAAAAAATAATGGTGGCAACTTTGCAAACTAGATATGAAATTTTTGGTGCTAAATTTTCAAAAACAAATTGCAGATTTGAATTCCTTACGAAAAATACTCCATTTAAAAAAAACAATTGTCGAAATCGGAGCCCAACTGAAGAAGATATCACTGATTTAAAATCAGCTATTTTTCATAAATGTTTCTAATAGATATTCATGGATGGTAACTCTCCAGTCATGTTTTGAAGTATTTTATGCATAATTTCACAAAACTAATTGTATATCAAAGCCCCCCTTGAAAAATTACACAAATTCAAAAACTAATTGGTCTAATAAGAGTCTGGATGGGGGATATATTGTTGATTTAAAATCAACTCTTTTTTTTAGAATTTTTTGTGATGGTAGGAAAGTTGCACCAGGGATATGAGTTCCTAGAATGCCCATTTCACGATTCCAATTAGATGGGAAGATGAAAAATGGTCTTTCAATTTCCAAAGATAGATTGTAATAAGGATTCTGATTTATATTGACCGAGTTATGCCCATTTTAAATTTTCACCAAAGTAAGTGATTGTCTTCAAAACCCTTACTCTTTTTTAAGGGTTCTGGCAAGAAGTTTTTTATAGGAAAAGATGATGGTCCTACTATTGAATAATTCCTAAAAATGAAAAATTCAAACTATCTGATATCGTGGAAATATTTATTATGCCTTCATTTTAGAGATGAGGGTACCATATGGTGGAACACACTTGACACAAAGTAGTTGGGAAGCCTTCCTGATGAAGAATTTGAAAAAGTCATTTTGGACAAATGGTCTCATACTAGAAAACAAGATAATCAAAAACATAAGAGGTTACTTTTTTTTTGTATCTCCTTATTACAAGTTCATGGATGTATTCATAAAGAGAAGGTCATTATGTCTATCGATCCTAGTTGCAAGCATAATTTTTTCAATGTTAATTTGAAAAAACTTACAAGTTCTAGAAAAACCTATTAAAAACACACAAGTTGATAATAAGGATGTTCCAATTTATAAATATTGAAGACTTATATGGATAAGTATGTGTTTAGTTATGATTTGTATGCTTCATATATGGATTATGTGGATGGTTTTTTAGGATAACTGTGGATGGAATCAATTAGTACTATCAATATTAATGTACAAAAGAAATTCTTGAATCTCTGGTATAAAAAGAAGAAGATTGCATTACAAATTTTTTCCATTAGTAAACAAGTAGAGTCCAAGGAGGCCCAAGAAAAAAACTCTACAAGTATTGACACATTGGATGATGAGTTCATGGTGGAAGTATTAATGGAAGACAAGCAACAAGCTAACATACCACAAAAGGAACCCAATACCACTAGGGCTCCATCAGGTGGAAAATTGCAGAAAGATACACCATTACTTAAAACTTCATCATATCACCACCCGCACCACCCAACAAGACAACAACTAGCAAGGAGGCACAAGATTAGTAACAAGGAAGACAAATCCTGGAAGACACACAGGGAAGTGCGATGATCCACCCATAACACATCAACACAGAGGAACTACAAGAACCAAGTTCCATCTCAAGTGAGTGAGGAACTGGCTAGATCAAGTGTACCTTTCTCTTGGATGGTTAAATGCACATGCATGGTACTAGTGGACTCCTCTTTTGTGTATATCTTATTTTTTGTGTTATTCTCATGTTTTTGGGATGAAACATGCTTAAGGGGGGTGGAAAGTAGTATACCTAGGGAGGATAATATAGGGTAGAGAGGGAGGTACCCAAGGGAATAATGTAATGTAATAATGTAAGCATGATAAATAAATGGGTCATAATTAATAAATAAATTGTTTAACCCACATTATGAAAGGGACCACAAGTAGTTCAGGAATAAAGTGATAATCCCATGGTATTCGATGCATGGTATTGAGAGACCCATGTTATTGTATGTATGAAGTCTATATAAAGGCTCGAAACTCTCCACTGAGGCATGCCGAGTATTGTTTTCATTGGCAAGCATTAGCTTATGGACTGTTCTCCTTCCTTAATGAGTAATTATATCATGTTACCCTGCCTTAAGGGTTTTTTCTAAAGATCTTAGATAAATATATTTCTATTATAGAAATCTCTTCTCATATCTCTTGCGCATATTTTTTATTTTTATATATTTGTTGGTCAAATATATTACACTGAGGTTAATAAGCTTCATACTTTGTGGGCTAACTTGTTGGTACTCTTCCTCCTCCACTTCAATGTGCGGTGTGCTAAATTGCATTCTCTCAAGGCTTTGCTCACTTGTGTCACTTCTAATCCTTTGATGGCCCCTTCTTTCCCTTCGTCTTGGGCTTCTCCTTGTGATAGTCATCGATTTTAACCAGATTCATGTTGCATCACTCTGCTAAAACCTTCGTCCACTTCTGAATGTGCTACCCTCCAAATTATCTATTGCTATTATTTCTCTATATCATCTTCATGTCCGTAGTTACTTAACATCCCTTGACTCCACCGTACTCTCCCAACTCCTTCTCCAGTCCCTTTAACTCATACTACTCTTGGTTGTCTCCCAAATTCCCTTTAACGTGCAAGTGGTTTAGCCATCCATGTTGTAATATACATACATCATGATTTTAATAACATGAGAAATATTTTTGTCTGTCTCCAAAAAAATGGTTAGGTTACATTGCATTCTATGATATCAAGAAATAGTTATGAAGTTGTTGTAACTATATTTCTCATTGTGAAGGATTTAGTTCAAGAATATATTCTTCATGGGGATGCAAACATAAGGATTCTACTGATCACACTATGATGAAGACCTATGAAATCTTTCAAACTGGGCTATTCCATATTCCAAGAATTCATGTGTTCTCATCTTGAGACTTATCACCCTTGTGATCAAGTGGTTACAGTAACAAAAGAAATATGATGTACCTGATTTATTCTCATGGGATTTTATGGTCATAAAGCACCATGTGGGGGTGGAGAAAAATTAGTTACTAGAGTTGTCGATTCCGAGAAGGATCTGGATCTCATCATTTTAGCCTATCTATTGAGATTCCCTCTCATAAATATTGGAAGTTCCAAGTTTATTAATTAAACCCAATCTAAATGTTAAATCTTGAGAAAATTAGCATTAAATAAATAATGCAACTCTTTGTTCATTATTATTTCATATTTTCTTTCTATAAATATCAGATTATGTGTTTTACAAAGGAAGAAAAACACATATCTATCTATGTGTTGTAATTCTAACAAATACACTTGGATATGTTTATCTTCAACCACATAAAACTACATTTGACCTACCCGTTAATTTGTTAAGCTTTTGAAATATTCATTGTCATCCTTGCAATAATAGTCTTTAATCATTTCATGGGATTCACAATGAATATTGGCTGTAAATGAATTCAGTCATTAAATATGTCATGGAGAAGCTCATGAAGAAATGTTTAATTTAATTTTGTATACCTAAATGAGTGAAGTAAAATTGGATAAAAAGAGGGAAACATATATTACTGATTATACTTGAATAAAAAGAGATATAGTTGAAAATTTCTCGTTCCTTGATCTCCAACAACTTGGTCGTGCTTCACATCTTCTATTCCATTTTTAGCGCTATAGAACTCAAATTTCTTATTATTGGAGCATATAATTGGCAAACACCTTCCCAACATACAATTTCATTGTGGTTACATTTATTTAATGCATGTGAAATATATATAATATGCATGCTTTTATAATCTTTATAGATTTATTTAATGCCTGTGAAATGAGGAAAATATTTTACTTAATATTTTAAGTAATGCATGTGAAATGAAGAAATATTTTATACTCTTTATGCATTAATTCAATGCATATAAAATATGAATGAATAGGCATTTTCCATTTTATAATATTTATGCATTGAATGCATTGAATAGCCATGCATTTTATAGTCTTTATGCATTTATTAATACATGTGAAATATAGATGAATGAGCATGATTTTATAATATTTATGCATTCATTTCATACATGTGAATTATGGATAAATAAACATGGTTTTATAATTGTATGAATATATTTAATGCATTTGAAATATGGGAATATAGACATGCAGTTATAACTATGTGGTTTTGTATTATGTTTTGTGAATACAAACAAGAAGTTTAGTCGTATTTTATAGTACTGACCTACATTGTTGCATTAGACAAGAAAAGAATGGTTTTGTACTAAAAGGAAACAAGTACATTTTTGTATTCAAGGGAACAAGTATATTGTTACCCATATTTTTCAAACAATAAGAACAAATGGGAAGCAATTAATTCGCATGGTTTTCCTTTTGTATTAAATGAATTAAAAGTGTGGTATTGCAAATAATAGTAAAGGTATTGCATATGTTAACTAGGTATGATTAAGTACTTGATGATAAATGTGAAGGTAAAATATTAGTTATGGATATGACTTTTAGTCTAATTTATACATGTGCAAGAAAGTGTTTCTAGGCTAAGAGGTATAATGCATAAGATATTATTAGTGTTTGTAACATGATAATTGGTAGAGATTGAATAATTAAGATAGAGATATTTTGATTCTCTCATTTTATCTATTTAATGAAGAAGTCATAATCTTTTGGGTTTTGATAAATTGATATTTTAGATAACCATGTTATTAAAGTTGTTGATGATAGTGTTTGTGGGAAAGAATCATGCCTTTCTTGAATAATGGAGTGTTACTTTCTAAGATAGTCCCTTTTACAACAACCCAAAGATGGATTATAATTAATAATATGGTAGGGTATGATGTCATTGTGTATCAGTATTGTTATAATGAGAGTGGAATGTCGGCAACCATAGCTTCTAATGGGTAACTTACTTTGGTAAAGAACCATGCCACGATAACATTGTGTTTGAACAAAAAATGGGTAAAGTGTTTGAGAAACATGAAATCATGTTTAATGTAATGGCCTATAGTTAATTATGCGAATTAAAGAAAATGTTTCTTTTTGGTAAAATTTCAACAATGGAAAAGGGTTGAAATCCCTTCGTTGTCATTGAGTCAAGAGTGAACTACCTCATTCCTCGATCGGGGTGGAGAAATACGGGCAGCTCAAGGCAGTGATGGGATGTAGTACCGGCCAGCACACGCCACACCTCAAGGCTATCATTATGAGGATAGCTGCGACAGCATACAGAGGAGATCGCATACCAAGATGAAGAGCAGATGGAATTATGAAGATGACAGGAGAAAGGATCGGCAGCGATCATCTGCCGCATCAGGGGTCATGTGGCGGTATCCATTTAAGAACAAGAGCAGGTAGAACGACAGATAACTTGAAGTCCGAGAAGGTGGCGAAGAGTAGAGTAGTTTGGCAGAGAGACTTGAGACTCAGACCTAAACGACGGCCGAATGATATGGTGGAAGGAGGAAGGAGGGAAAGGCAGGTGAAGGAGGGAGAAATGAGGAACACCTGGGGGGAGTAGGAGAAAATAGCGAAGGAAGATGAAATTTTTGGAGAAAAGGAAATGGAGATAGGGAAGGAGAAATGTAGGGCGAGGGAGACCTTCGAAGCAGGACAGAGCAGTAGAAGCAATAACAGGGGCAGACCATCAAAAAGAGGAAACAAAAGGAGAAGCAGGGGACGAGGAAGACCACAGCAGGAAACTAAATGCGAGACGGAGACTCCAGCTTGGAACCAACAAAAGAGGGGTCGGTGTTCCATAGAGCGGGCTGCGCAGGAAGCAGGAGAGAGTGTATGTCCAAGGGACCAATGGTGATATCAGGAGGATAATAGATGTGATGGAATTCAGTGTTCTGGAAGAACCCTCCGACCCAGAAATGGAGTGGAACTCCCTGCTTCCAGATCCTAGGAATACGAGAGGGTGCATGACGTTATATAAACAGGCTCTACACATGTATTGGGTGATGAAACATTTGTTAGCTAGAGCAATGGAGAAGGTCACTGTTGAGATGATAGAGATAGCCCAAGGTTTGTTGGATATGAAAAAGGAGATGACCAATCTGCAGCTCATGATACGCAAGCAAGACAACAAAATAGAGGAAGTCTGCAGCTTGCTGAAGGAACTAACAAAGGCGAAGCATGAGGGAGAATGCAAGCAAGAAATCATGGTAGATTGATCGTTTGTCCTGTTACTTTTTGAATTTTGTGATAAGCCTTAGTGAATTAGTCTGTATGGCAGGTTTTGTTATGGGGCGGAGACTAGACATTAAGAGACAGAATGTAGATAGGGTAATGTTTTGTTTCTTGATATGTTGTTTCAAAGCTTGACAAGTGAACATTCCCAGACTATGTTTCTATGAGTGACCAACAGACCTAGTTTCCCTACAGGGCTGGTTGAGGTCACAGGTGATTGTATAGTTTTACTATTGTTGTATATAATAGAAAAGGAAACATCGTAGCTTACAAAAAAAAGATTGAACTACCTCATGAAACATTTAATTAAAAAAAACATTTGTTTGATTTTCCCTTCTAGGTTTCCAGGGTAATATTATTGTCCATTTATATACTTTCTTATTATGTTATCTTGATGATATTGCTACATTCCATGGCATTGAAAATTACATTATTCAGTGTGTTATTAATGAGCTCTAATAAATTGAACAATGCTAAGGTTGAAAGGTGCAAAAAAGTGAATTATATTAACAAATTTCATTAATGAGTATTCCTTTGCGCAATATGATTATTCCATTTCTATGGTTATTTCACTTAACAACTACAGTTATGTAATTTGATAAATAATTAAGTATTGATAAGTCATTCGTCGGATGCTATATGATGATAATACTTGATAAAAAAACTTAATCCCATGTATTTTGTATGAGGTATATTAAGGGATGTTATAATTGGTATCATAACAAAGGTTGCTGCACTAGTACATCTTGGGTTCTCTAAGAATGAGAATGAGTAGAAGTATGGTGGTAATGAATATAAGTTCAGGTATGACACTAACGTAACTACATGGAAATGTATGTAGTAGATTTCATTTAATATGTGATAAATGATAGTGATAATGACTGAATTAAAGAATGATAATGTTAATTGCTAGTTTTAGGAATAATTCTACTAATGGACTTTGAGTCCTTAGCATGATAAAAAGAAGATAGAAATTTTGTGTATTTGAGTGTAATTAAATTATGGACAATCCTAAGTACTCACACAGTAAATAGTGATAGTGTGGGTTGAGAATGATCCTTTGTCCTCATACTTTTAAGATAATGTTTAATGATGCATTAAAAGAAAATGTTTGGAATTGCAATGCAGTCCTTACAATTTTTAGAAAAATGAATCCATGCATTACTTCATTTATCATTAACATAGTGTGATAAAGAAAAAATGTAATGAAGGTTGGGTTTTTCCTTAATGTTGTCGACAACATGCTATAATGTTAAAAACAACATGAAAGAAACTCCTCAATAATGTGAATAAGAAATTATTCAAGTGGTAGGATTTGTTGAGTAAAAAGATGCTTAGTAGGATTGTAATTGCTAATGGTTGAGGGTATCTTGTTCAAGAATTACCTTAAATTTCGAATAAATTTATGATAGTTTGAGGGAAGTTTTTATTAGTAAATTACAATATCCTCATGTTAATTAGCATCAAACGATACCGTATGTTTTGTGAAAAACATTAACGAGAACATCCTTGGTGAAAGTTTATATCTAATTTATCAACAAGCTATTGTGCAATAAGTTATTGGAATATGCATTATTCAATTTTTGGTTGAAGATTATTAAATTTTAAAACAATTGATAGTAGTAGTTTATTCTTATATTATTGGTTTAATGGTGGCAATATGTTAATTGAATTTGAGTTTGTTGTTAGCTCCAAACTACTACCGTATTCGTTATCGTCACCCAATTACTAATGGCAAGTTAGTATCCTTGTATGGTTAAATTTTGCATGTACTTTTATGCATATTAAGACAGTATGAAAGAAATTATGATGGCTACTAGAGCATTAATTTGTTTAATCATGCATAAGCATGACTACAAATTTTTGAATGTTATAAGTAACTTAGATCTTGAAAAAGGTAGCACCTGATAAAGTGAATGGTTTAATGGAAATCCATTTTTATGTCAATAATAATAACAAAAAGGTAAAGGGTTGTGACATTTTATATGAAGATGCATAAATAGTAACTAGTGTGATAAGTGTAGAAAAGATTATTTGATAGCTTAACAATACAATATCCAATGATGTGTTTACCCCATGTGATTCCACATTCATGCTCGAAATATGGCTCAAGGGTGATTGGCTGAAAGAGATACTTGGTTCAGTCCAATCTATGGTTTGGTGGTAAATGGATGTCCCTGAATTAGTTGGTTTTATGCATACGTTATTATGTGTTATTTCTTATTGAGATTAATTAGAACATGTATTGGTTGTTGTGTTGGTTTTATGATTGGTTTACCATGGATTCATTCTAGTTAAATGCTAGTTATATACATGGTTAAATGATGTGCTCTTGTTATGGATCTTTTTCATGATTTGTTAAGTTATCGAATGGTTATGTGAATGCATCAGCGAAAAAGTATTGTTGTAGTTAGTATGAGAGGGAAACAAGACTTCTTGATGATTATTTGATGAAACTAAAGATATAGTGTATAAATATGCATTCATTTCTTATAGGTACTATGTTTACAAACTGTTTGTATAAATGATTATCATGTATTTGGCAAGCTTGAGCAGGAGCAGAGCCAAGAACAGTACATGAATAATTTTAAAAGTTAATGACAAAGTTTTGGGAGGATCTAGGTAGTTGTATAGTTGAGTAGTTGGATGTTAGCTATTTATTCATATGGTTATGATATCCATGTATGAGTTGGTATGGTTGCGATGTTGTATTATGCTATTCTAGATTGGCCTATATAGATGGTTATGGATATCATGCATGTAGTTACTATTTCAGTTTTATATTATCATCTTGATTCATGATATTCATATGTTGTTGAGATTATTATATATTGTGCTAATTTGGACCGACTTGTGTAGATGTGATAACCTCCATTGAGATACATTGACGTATGATTTTTATTATGTCTTCTATTTGGTTTATCTAACATGGTA
Source organism: Pinus taeda (assembly GCA_000404065.3). Classification (NCBI taxonomy): domain Eukaryota; kingdom Viridiplantae; phylum Streptophyta; class Pinopsida; order Pinales; family Pinaceae; genus Pinus; species Pinus taeda. Next base: position 47,844 of record APFE030686880.1, on the reverse strand, counting down.
TGTTTGCAGGAAATAGAAGGCCAAGGGATGAAGAGAAAAATAGTTTAACACAATTCATATGAATCCCTATACAAGCCAAAAGAGACATTAGTAGGATGGGAGAAGTCAGTTGAGAAACAAGGAGAGTAATATTCTCTTGATGTAGCAGATACATTGGGAAGTCTAATGGAAGAGATTAGAAGTTATAAAGAAAATAATAACATGTTGATTGACACACAAGAAATAATTGCAAAAGATCAATAAAATCAAGTTTAAGTCAATGTAGTTATCCTTCAGAGTCTTTCATAGTTGCCAAAGTAGGGACACTTGGGGATTAGTCATGGAGATAGGTAGGAAGAAAAGACTAATGGTGTAGATGGAAGCAGGTCTCAGAAAAAGTACATGATGGACATGGATGATACAATAAAGAATGGCATACTCTTGGATACAAATGAGAGGATGGATAACGCTCATGGATTTTGTTTTAGCTCTACTTCGAAGAGGCATTATCACCATCACCACCATCATTATAGGAGGAGTGAGAAGAGGTACTTTCCAAAATAGTTTAAGAAATCAAAACCTCCTACTTTTGATGGTGAGTTTACTAAGTTAGAAGATGCATAAGCATGACTACTTTGGATGGAGAAATTTTACAAATTGCATGATTACTCAAAGAACATGAAATCCAATATAGCTACCTTCAGTCTCAAAGACAACAAATTATATGGTGTGAAGATGTCAAGCATGTTATAGGTATCAGAGAAGAGGAGCTGACTTTGGAAGAATTTGAAAGACTCTTAAGAAAGAAGTACCTATCAAATAGATATTATTATGAAGAGACCAAGGAATTATATGAGCTTATTGGGTCTCCAAAATGTCATATTTTTCATCATCTTTTCGTTCACTTTTAACAATATTCCACTATATTATAACCTTACACTAAGACCATTTTCATGATCATATATGGGTTTATCATTATTATTTTTCAAAATAATTAATTTAGTATTTGGAGTGAATTTATGGCTAAATATTAGAAAAATAGCATGCATTCACTTATAAATAAAAGTTAGATGAGTTTTATGATGTGTGTAGGCATATTTAAAGATTCTAGCAAAGACTTATTTGGACTTTCAAATTTGAATTTCCACTTCAAACTCTTGAAGATTTGAGGAATATTTGAGATATACTCATTCAAGCATAATCAAGGGTGAAAAATCATGAATTTTTTTATAATATTTCTTATCAAATATTTTAGATATTTGTAAGAAGATATGTAGAGATGTTACTTTCTAGATGTTAACACATGGTTGTAACCACATGAGATATTTGTGGATCTACATTTATTAATTAGTTAACTTAGTTTTTGTACAAAGAGGACTATATTTCCCATTCAAAGGGAGGAACTCTTAGAGCATAATTCCAAACTATGATGGAGTAAAATACATTTGATAAGTTCTTGTGTTAATTATTTTAGAGTTTTGTATTCTTATTTTGTTGTAAGATGTAGTTTTATAATTTGTGTAGCTTCATGATATATGTTGTTTATATTAGTTTTCTTATGTTTTAATTTAGTTTCTTTTGCAAATCAACAGTAGCATTTTGTTTAATTATGCAATTGTGAGCTTTCAACATTGAATCGAAGATGGTGATTTAGATTAACAACAATTTTTGAGCAGCCAACGCCTGACCTAATTTCGGGCCAAAATAAGACAAATCTTGCAAAAAATAAAACATGGTTTTTTTTTTTGAAAAATTTTCTAATTTAGCTATAACAAGGGATTTTCTTCAAAAAATTGCATGGTTTTGGAAATATTGGAGGATCTTTCAAATGTAATTTTCCAAATTTCATGTTGCAATGAGCAAATATATCAATCAATAAATAAATAAATTGAACTGTCTATCGAAGTAAGAAAGAGATCACTCATTTTGAACCTAAATCAATCTAGTTTTTTAAGTCATCACAATTCTCTAATCTTTTTAATTAAGAAACAATTTACATTTCAATGATCACTTAGGATTTGATTTTTTTATTTATTTTAGATGTTTTATTTTCAAGTTTCTAATTGTCACTTCATTCTTTTACATATTCCAATCAAGCGCTTGAGAAAAAAAAAATATTTGTGATTAGGGTTGCTTTCTTTCATATAAATAGATTTCATATGTTTTCTAGATTAAATTTACAGGCTTTCATAGAATGAATTTACTCAATTTTATAGATTAGAAATTTCCATACTTTTATAGATCAAGTTTACATGCTTTCCTAGATTAAATTTTCAATGCTTTCCTAAATTAATTCTTCAATGCTTTTCTAGATTAATATTTCATTTTATGTAATTTAATTTGTTTTTATAGAGTAAAAATTTCTTTCATTGAAATTTTTTTCTTTTAGAATTGAAATCTAAACTCCTAGCAAATACTGTGTCATATACTTCACAATTTTATGATCCCAAATTGAAAATGTAATATAAAGTAATTTAAAGTAGAATTGAATTACCCAACAGAGCTCAAGATGGGTTCCATGACAAATAAAGAGTACACAACTATATTTCCATAGTTGTTGAGATATGTGCCCTATCTCAAGGATGAGAAAGAAAATAGCCCAAGGTCCATTAGTGCATTTCAAAAATAATATTGAGTTTTATGAGCCTCGGTCATTGGAGGAAGCCATCAGTAAGTTGAAGCATTGTTATGAGCAATCAAAGTGCAAGCTTGAGTTCAAGTGTGACTAGAAGTTTAGCGAGATGACTAAAGGAAAACGGCCTAGGAAGCAAGGAATTTCTTAGGATGTAGGTGACAAGGAAAATGTGGCACCTCATAAGATGCTCAATGCAGTCGAGAAAAGACATGGGCCTCAACCTGTGGAGTAGTAGAATATAGGAAATGACAAAGAAACCTTCCAGGGTTGGAATTGTGGTGAAAATCATCACAGGAGAGATTTTCCTATGTATCAGGGTGGCAGACCTCCAATATACAATGCTTAGGAGGGAGAAACAATTGGTGATGTAGGCTAGAACATTCCCTGGATCTATGCAACAATTGATAAGATGCATGTAGAGCAAGGCATTGCTGAAGAACAGTGAAGGGGATTGGTTCTCAGGTTCCCTAGAGGTTGTGGGTTGAGATGGTAGTCCTTGAATCCCTAGAAAACATGGGAAGAGACCAACCTTGAGTTAATATTTGTAGAAAAATAAGGTCATGCTTCAGAACATAGTAATAGATGAATTTAAAGTGCATGGAAGTACTTTTGGGTCGAGGAAGCTACTTCATAGATGATTGATCAGATGCGGGCGTAACAGAAAATTTCCAGTTATAGATGGATTATTCAAGGGAATTGAAATCCCCTCAGAGATGATATGTGCATGTATTCAGTTATAGGGTAGCATGCATGGTATAGTAGGGTAAGGCGATTGGTTTATTGGTATATTTATTAATGCATTGACAATTGTGTGTTTATGGATATATGATGCAAGAAATTGCATGGAAAAGTAGATTGTCGTAAGATCTTTAAGAAGGCTTATTATATTTTATTTATGAACCTTTAGAATCCCTTGGAACTAAAGGGGATTGAGTCATGGTGTATGTTGGAATATTTGTACTTTTAGTGTTTCATTATTTGTGTGTGCTAGGTTTGTGATTTTGACTGTGATTGATGCATGGACATGCCACTTTGTTTGTGGTTGCTTAAATTTCTATGTTTTCTTCTTATTTTCTTCTTATTATTTCGTTTTATGTTTTGTGGGTATTAGGAATTGGTTGAGGAAAGAGGAAAGCTAATGGAGCTTGGGGAGAGCTAAATGGAACCCAACATGTAGTGTAAGACCCAGATGGATCTTGATGCATGAATAAAGGGTTGTTGAAAGAAAGAATATGACAACCCATTGGGTTGGTTGGGTCCATAGGGATAAATGGAAAATGAAAAGACAATCATGAGAAAGGTAATTAAGAAAGGTACATTGGGCTTGAGGTAATAGATTCCTTAGCTATGTTGGGAACTATTTTTCTTAATATTGTGCATGCTTTGCATGGATAAAGGAAGTTCTCTTAACCTTGACCTTATGAAAAATGGTAATTTTGTTGTGATCATGGTTATACTAATATATATGTGTGTGTGTGCCATTGTCTGGCAAGGTTGTCAAGGATCATTCTTATGGAATAATGATTCTTTTACGTAGGTGAATGGCATGAAAAGGTGTCTGGTTTATGCGGAATCAAGTGGGGAGAGTAGTCATGGAAGACCTATTATTTTAGTATCATGTAGATATATTTTTTATATTTTGTGTTTATAATTATGCCTATGTGTATTATGTGAATAGGTAACGTTGAGGGATACATCAACAAAATGAAATCAGTCTGATCTACGACATGCTCGAACAAGCATGGATAATTAAAAACACCACACATATTGGATTTGGATTGTAAATGCATACAATAAGGCATGGGGAATACACTAGAAGCAAGAATGTCAAGTAGAGATAGTGTGGTATCTAGTTGTGTAGTACAACTTTTGTGTACATGTTGTGTTGTATATGTGTTGTACTGTGCCATTTGTAATGTGTATGTTTTATGTTATATCATGTGTACATTTGAAAGCATTATGGTGCATCGTGTGTAGGTGTATGCATTGAATAATGTGTTGGGATAGGAAGACATGGGATTGTTTGGATTCCATTGTTTTGATATTGAGGGTGGAGGTAGTATAGTCTTTGTATTCCCTTTTTGGTTATATTGAGGGAGGAGGTGGTGTAGTCTACGGATTCCCTTGTGGTTGACATCAACAGAGGAGGATAGTCTCTAGATTACCACTTCTCTCTGGAAGAGAAGAGAAGAGAAGACATTAGGTGCTTGTTGAGTTTGGAAACAGATCTAGTCTGTGTACAAGGTCAAGAGAAGAGAAGGCACTGGGTGCTTGCCTTGTTTGGCAACCAATGCAATGTGTGTATGGAAAGAACAAAGAACAAAGGAAAAAGTAAAGAACAATTTGAAAGATACGTATCAATATTTATTTCGGTTATAATTTCAAAATTATGAACATAGTCTAAGGTTCTAACTTATGATGGTTGAGTTTTAAGCTAACCGGATGTGATATTTTTATACATGTTGATTTGATCAAGCAGCTGATTTGACTTGTTGTGACAAGAACTAAACAAATTTGTAAATGTCACCTCATTGATGAGGCGTGATTTGAGTTCATTACAATTTCTTTTGAGTCTAATGGAAGTTATGTTCTTGGTACAAGAAAGCATGGAAATGCCTAGTTGGGGTGGTTGGAATTGGCTACAAGAGTGTTAGCAACAATAGCAAAAATAATTGAAACATGCAATAGTATGTTGGTAAAGGACTTTAGGAGCAAGGTCATTGTGGGACACTGGTACCCAATAGTTTCAATTGATTTCCATAAGCATGTTCTGAGTAATATGATTGTTTTGAGGTAGGGGTTTTCCTTGATTTTGGAAGTTCCTAATGTGAGGAAACCTTCCCAAGGAATGGATTACTTGAGGGACTGAAAATTGGAGAATGGGATTCCTAAACTTGGAAGGTGAGTGACTACATGGAAGGGGTCAACTAAATTTCCCAAGGGATTCGGAAGAAAATAATTGAAGCTTTGGGGAATACATTTGTTTTTGTCATTATCATTTCCAATCAAAATCAAAAGCACATTAGGAGTGTGCCTGGAGACAATGAGTCGATAACTGTTCATTGAGAGAAAAAGGAGCGCAATGATTATAGCACTAGACATTGGGGCAAGCTTTGATTTTAGTAGTCAATTCTGGACTTCCTGGTACTACTTTTGAGGGTGGAGGTATGAGCCTTGTCTCTGGCGCGAGCATCATATCATTTTATTTTCTAGATGAAGAAAATGTGCATATGTATATACGTGTATATAATTGTAACTACTCTATCGAGCTGTGTTCATAAATCTCCATAAACAGTATTTTTATTTTTTGGTTGAAGCAAATGTCCATATGTATATATCATTGTAAATAATGTATTGAGTTGTGTTTATAAAGCTCCAAATGTAGTATGTCTTGTCATAAGTGTCATAGAACATCGATGATGGTGTTCTCCCAAGGGGGAGGGGTTTGTGACAACCCAGGGTTAAATTTCCATGTAAAAAATGGGCATTATAAAAGGAAAAAAACAAACCAAGGTTATGGGACACATATTTGAATTTGAATGAGGGGAAAAATTGACATTGGGAGTCACTTGCGATTAATTATTAGCTATTGAAATTGACATTGGAATTGGAAAAGAAAAATGGAAATAAATGGAAATTTCATATAAAAAGTAAAGGAAAATAACAGGAAAGGAAGATAAAGAACAAGAATATACATTCAAGGGAAAATGAAGAAAATAGTAAAGTAGAAAAGAAAACAAAAGGAGTGACAACATTCATTCATTCATTCATTGATGATTCACTTTGGATAAGAACAAGAAATGAGCAAGTGCTTGGACACAAGGAAGACACAAGCAAGCAAGAAAGAAATGAACATGAAAGACAACACAAGATGAAATTTGGACAACAACAAGAAAGGGAAGAAAATAGTTGTGGATTTGCAGGTAATAGTGTGCGTGTGACTTAACATGACAGAATTTGATGCATGGTTTATGCATTAATTTATTGGTTATGTTTTATGTCATTGGAACAAGATTCACCTGGATTGATAGTGATGTATAACCTTGCCTTTTCCATTTCCTAGATGGCCATAATGTAGTGGGTTCCCTATTTTAGCTATGCTTTGGATTGTTGGTAGATTTTGAATCCTAGTTGAGGAGGTCTTAGGAAAATTTGCAAGGGTTGAAGGTGGAGATGGTTTTCTCTTGGAGCTCTTAATAGGTGAGTAGATATGGGAAAATTACTCTGGGTATGGTGAAGAAAGTCTGAGAAATCCAAAATTTTCCAGTTTTGGTTATTTGTGGACCAGTTTAGGTGAAATGACTGTGATTAAGGGTTAAGGTGACTTAGCCTCTAGATTCCCTTGTTTGTTTATTTTGGTTTATCCCATGTAATCCCATATTCATGGTTGGAATATGGCTCGGGGGTGATTTTGTAAAAGAGAGACTTGGTTCAGTCCAATCTATGGTTGGGTGGTATGTGGAAGTGCCTCACTTGGTTGGTTTTATGCATATGTTATTATGTATTATTTCTTATTGAGATCAATGAGAGCATGTATTTGTTATTGTGTTGGTTTTATGATTGGTTTTTCATGGATTCATTCTAGTCAAATGTTGTTTATAGGCATGGTTAAATGATGTGCTCTTGTTATGGATATTGTTCATGATTCGGTAATTTATTGAATGGTTATATGAATGCATGAACTAAAATGTATTGTTGCATTCAGAATGAGAGGGAAACAAGCCTTCTTGATGATTCTCTGATGAAACTAAAGACAAAATGCATAGGTATGCATTCATGGCTTACAGGTACTATGTTTATGAAGTGTTTGTATAAATGATTATCATGTATTTGAAAAGCTTGAGTAGGAACAAAGCCAAGAATAGTGCATGAATATTTGTACAGGTTAGTGACAAAGTTCTGGAAGGATCTGGGCAGTTGGATGATCATTGGCTTAAGTTTCTGGAGCCAAATATTGAATCTAAGATTCCTTTAACTCAACCACTCTAAAGTTAGTTTATCCATGCGACTGTAGCTGGAGCGAGGATGGGTCATCTGTGTTGTTGGAATCCTATAGCCAGAATGACAACCATTTGTGCATGCAGTTGAATTGTGAGCTAGGTTGAGGAGTGGTTCAAGATCAGTGGAAAGGTGACCAGTGGAAAGTGTATGAAATTTGGGTGATATGGTGTTGCAGTAAATTGGTAAAAGTTGGTAAGTTAGGCCCCATCTCCATAACAAAATATTGGAGGTGACGTCATGCATAGTAACTCTCATCTCATGTTTACCCTCGTGAGCTTATAAAAATGAGTAAATGGGGTGTGGTGTTATAGAAAACTTGAAATGAAAACCCCCCATTTAGGTATGTTCTATGCTAGAGCAATTTATTTGATTTTCACAGTTAGCAATCACATCAGCATTAAAGTAAACTGCAGATAGAACATAATCATAAATTGCAGAAGATAAGCCAAGACAAGAGGACACAAGATGTTGTGCCAACCAGGGACAAACCCCATTGTGGGGAAACCCTTGATCAATTGTTCTTTTATGTTCTTCAATAGTTCAACATAGAAAGAGAGAGAGAAATAGTACATTTACAACAGAAGTCAACACTATGAATTTCTATATCTATATGAGATCAATTGAAGACATGTTGCTTCAACTGATTCTCCAAGGTGACTGCTTCACCTATCATAGTGTTTTATTTCATCACGGCACTGCACCTAGTGACAGAGTTGCTTCCATCACTGAGCTATGCCCATCACCATGTTGCAACTCATCATCATGTGCAGGACCCTCATAAGATGCATTATTGTTGCACTTTTAACTAATATCATCTTTGTTGCTTTCTTCACCATTACCATGGTTGCTATGTCTTCATTGAGTCACCATTGCTACAACATGGAGGCCTTCACAACAGTATTACTGAGATCAATTGATAATGAATCTCTTGTTGCACTGATATCATTGAGACAATGAGATCACTGATATACAAAATCATGATCTAAGCTACTGTGATTATGGTGATATCACAACCAAGACTGTGATCCTTGTCCCTATCCCTTGTAGCATGTCAAGTTTTCATCATAATAAATTCGAGAGCTACTGTATGCTAAGGATCTATGTTATTATGGAAACTTTTTCCATGGTTCTACGATACATCAAAATAAGGTTGCTACAGGTATGTCATACTGAAGACTGTAGTAGATCACACACTGAGTTATCTACTCTATTTATCCGAGGGCATCATCTTCATCACAGGTATGCTGAGAGGAGGATAATCTAGGTTTTGCTGCTAATACGCAGTCGAACCCTAGATCTATCCCACATTAAAATGCAAATTCATTTTCTTTATGACTGCAGCTCCATGCCTAGATTGCAGCTCCAACAACCTTGACTACAGCTCCATTATCTTCACTGCAACTTCATTCCTTGACCGCGGCTCCATTACCATGATTATGGTCTTCGTTGCCCTCACTACATCTCCATTACCATGACTTCGGCTTTGTTACCCTTACAACGGTTATGAACAGACTTCTCTGCAGTTGTGGATAGACCCTTCCTGTAGTTATGGACAAACTTCATTGCGGCTACCTTTGTCTCCTTTTCTTTGGCCCCAAGCAGAGTCTCCTTTGCATCAATTGTAGACAAAATTATGAGCCTTCTTACTGTTGTGTACAAAATTCTACCTCACTATTTCTAGGGCTTCTACATTTTAGATCTAGGGCATCATTCGTACATAGGCCAGCGTATCCTCTATGTGTCTCTCCTTGACCAAAAACCCAAAGACATGGAGAGGAGGAGATCACATAAAGAGTTCATGTGTCAAATGACTTCAATTCCTCTTCTATTTATACTAAAAATGTAGAGGTTGAATAGATATTTAGGTTGGGCTTCTGAGCCTACATAAGTTGTTGGCCGACTTAACAATTTGTCCATAATCTAAACAAATTCATATCTTCATAAAAACTTATCGGAACCGGATGATCTTTAGATCAATCCTACACCTCTCGATGAGAGGGATCCAATAAAAATATCAGCTGCCATAAATAATATGACCGACCTGGAGTTTGGCCCTAGTTGCCAATTTTAACACTCCCTCTCAACTAGGGAGAACTCCATCCGTTGATCTATATGTCCAGCTGTACTATCTCTACCATCATTGCCCTGCACTACTCTCCTCTTCCCAGCTCTACTCAGCTCTGCTCAACTCTGCTCAGCTAATCTCTACTCAGCTAAGCTCTGCTTAGTTCTTCCCAACTCTACTCAGCTCTTCTAGCTTTACTCAGCTCTGCTAGCTCTACTCAGCTCTGCTAGCTCAGCTCTGCTAGTTCTACTCAGCTCTACTATCTCTGCTCAGCTAAACCATGAAGAAGAAGAATAAATCGAGAACGTCTCATACGATCCTCCACTGACTCGAAGTCGATCTCAGAGTGGGTACCACTGGTCCCAGACCATTCCTCTACTGACTTGAAGTAAGTATCATAGTGGGTACCACTCTCATTGGTCGCAGACCAATATCATTGATCCCAAATCAATTAAGGTCATCCTAGCATAGGGAGTATAGTAGATACAATGATGCATCCATCTATACTACTATGGTCCCTATCCTCATTTCCCTTCTCATTGATCAGATGAGAGGTACTTCTCATGAGTCCCAGACTACATGGGTAGGATGCCTCAATAGGAGAACTAATCATCCTATCCACAGGAGAGTGAATCATCCTGTCCCACAAGAGAGCAAATCATATTGTCCACAGGAGAGTGAATCATCCTGTCCACAGGAGAGCGAATCATCTTGTCCCACAAGAGAGTGAATCATCTTATCCACATTAGAGCAAATTATCCTGTCCACAGGAGAGCGAATCATCTTGTCCACAGGAGAGCGAATCATCTTGTCCCATAAGAGAGCGAATCATCTTGTCCACAAGAGAGCAAATCATCCTATCCACAAGAGAGCAAATCATCCTGTCCCATAAGAGAGAGAATCATCTTGTCCACAGGAGAGCGAATCATCCTATCCACAGGAGAGCGAATCATCCTATCCTGCAAGAGAGTGATTCATCTTGTCCACAGGAGAGCGAATCATCCTATTTCGTAGTTGCCACGAGGTGTCACAGGGGAAGGTTGAACCTTTTACCCTATACAAAGTGCATCAATAGGGGATGATCAGTCACCCTGTGGTCGTATGTTGCTCTAGTAAGTACCCCAGGCCCCCAGAGCTCCCAGACCTCAATGCATGCAACATGCAGGACCCTTTTACAAGGGTCTCTCAAAGATTCCAAGTCATTCGGGAAAATCACAGATTTGATATTTCCCTTGGGGCTTTGACAAAGTATAGTGACCTGTACATCATCTCATACCGATGGAGCTTCCTTGCTCATTGACTTACCATATCCCAGATAAAGTAGTATCTGATGTCCATTTGCTGGAGCAATCATTAAATATGGGATTCCTTAATAATCGAATCCTACCTCTAGTTGTCACAGAGAATCACAGTGGTATTCATCATGTGTACAAACAGCTCACTAAAGAGCTTCCATAATGAGGCATCTTCATATGAGATCATACTCATAGTTATGTATCCAGTCTTGGTGGTGCTTATAAAAACTGACTTCTGCTTCACTCATCCATGATATCGAAGTAGAATCCAAAGAGAACCAGCACTGAGAAGTGCTCTAGTGTTCCTCCACACTGCCTGCCCAATCAGTATTTGAATAATCATGCAGTTTCATATTTCCGACAGTGTATCTCAATCCATGAGAGATTGTGCCCTGAATATATCTCAGAATATTCTTGGCACCAATCTAGTGAGGCTCAACCAAATATGAGGTCACCATGCTAACTGCAAAACATATGTCTGGACGAAAGTTCACAAAGAACATCAACGCGAATGATTTTATGAAACTTAGAGGTATTTCCCAAATCTAATCCGACATCACTACTAGGTAACTTTTGAAAGTTAAGATCCACGAGGTAGTCATAGGCTTGCAGTTTATCATTCCACATCCAGAGTTCAACTCCCTCTCACTTCTGCAAATGAGAGGGTCTGCACCTGTCAGAAATAAGTCGTCCTCATAAGGTGTCGGTATGAGAGGTCTATCATCCACAACCTTCAAACAATGGTTTGGATCGGTTTCACTGTTAGTGAATCTCAGCTTCATTAGTTAGCTATCAATTCTCTCATGCAATGCCCGAGGTGTTTTGCTTCAAGCCATAGAGGGTTGTCTTCCTCCTGTATACATGAGATTCCCGATCATGAATCTCAAACCCCTCGGGTTGTTCCAAACCTATGGACCTTTCCATCGATGAGTGCCACCCTGAAACCTCGGACTTCCATTGCTGAAACGGACACCAGGTTCTTCTTGTGATCAGGTACATAAAAGAGATTCTGTAAATGAATGAAGTTACCCTTATTCAATTGAGGGATAACATTCCCTACACCCTTTTCGGGATAGGTGGCATTGGCTCCAATTGTAATCCCATGATTTTTTCCATCTCTACCAAATTAGAGAGTGCACCCATCTATTCGATGAAGTGCCTTGAAGCATTACAATCAATAATCCAGATTCCCAAAGAATCTGAAGGAGAGGGCGAATACAAGATAACGCTTCTTTATCTTATCAGAAACAACATTCTATTCTTCATACCTGGGGTTCCTTGCTTTCTTTGAAGAGTCGCCATTTCCTTGATGACCTGCATTACCTGTCATTCCTTTGATCATTGAATATGTCCCTAGAATGATTGTTATCATCATCATGTGATGTGTCCCTACACTTTGGACACTCCTTCGCATAATGGTCGAACTAGTCATCTGCCTTTCCTGAGATCTGGTCTTTCAATGAAGTGATCTTTAGGTAGGCCATATTCTGCTGCACCATTCCGATAATATTCTCTGCTTCGACTTCACCCTTGCTGAATTTGAAGAGGGATGAGGAATCCACTGATCCTTTTGTCCTTTCCCAACTGTCTTCGGTGATTTCTCTTTCACTCTTGCTTGGGCATTGTCTTCACCTGAGATCTGATACCATGTTAATTTTAGGTATGTTCTATAATAGAGCAATTTATTTAATTTTCACAGTTAGAAATCACATCAGCATTAAAGTAAATTGTAGATAGAACACAAACATAAATTACAGAAGACAAGACAAGACAAGAGGACACAAGATGTGGCGCCAGCCAGGGACAAACCCCAGTGTGGGGAAACCCTTGATCAATTATTCTTTTATGTTCTTCAATAGTTCAGTAGAGAAAGAGAGAGAGAAATAGTACATTTACAACAGAAGTCAACACTTTGGCTTTCTATACCTATATGAGATCAGTTGAAGACATGTTGCTTCAACTAATTCTCCAAGGTGACTACTTCACCTATCATAGTGTTGTATTTCATCACGGTGCCGCACCTAGTCACAGAGTTGCTTCCATCACTGATATGCTCCCATCACCATGTTGCAACTCATCATCATACACATGACCCTCATAAGATGCACTATTGCTGCACTTTTCACTGATATTATCTTTGTTGCTTTCTTCACCATGACCATGGTTGCTATGTCTTCATTGCGTCACCATTGCTGTAGCATGGAGGCCTTCACAATAGTATTATTGAGATCAATTGATAATGAATCTCTTGCTGCACTAATATCATTGAGATAATGAGATCACAGATATACAAATCATGATCTAAGCTACTGTGATTATGGTGATATCAGGATCAAGACTGTGATCCTTGTCCTTGTCCCTAGTAGCATGTCAAGTTTGCATCATAATAAATTCGAGAGCTACTGTATGCTAAGGATCTCTATTATTATGGAAACTTCTTCCATGGTTTTGTGATACATCACGTTGAGGTTGCTACAGATATGTCATAGTTAAGACTGTAGTAGATCACACACTGAGTTATCTACTCTATCCATATGAGACCATCATCTTTATCATAGGTATGCTGAGAGGAGGCTGATCTAGGTTCTGCTACTCCTATGTATCCGAACCATAGATCTATCCCACATAGAAATGTGGATTCATTTTCTTTATGACTGTGACTCCAACAACCTTGATTGCGGCTCCATTATCTTGACTGCAACTTCATTCCTTGACTGCGGCTCCATTACCATGACTGCAGTCTTTATTTCCCTCGCTGTGTCTCCATTACCATGACTGCAGCTTCATTACCCTTATTGCAGTTATCGAAAGACTTCTTTGCAGCTGTGGATAAACCCTTCATGTGGTTATGGACAGACTTCTTTGCGGCTACCTTTGTCTCCTTTTCTTTGCCCCCAAGCACAGTCTCCCTTGCATCAATTGTAGACGGAATGATGAGCCTTCTTCTTGCTGTGTATAGACTTCTACGCGACTGTTTCTAGGGCTTCTGCGTTTTAGATCTAGGGCATCATTCGTACATAGGCCAGTGTATCCTCTATGTGTCTCTCCTTCACCAAAACCCAAAGATGTGGAGAGGAGGAGATCACATGAAGAGTTCATGTGTCAAATGACTTCAAGTCCTCTTCTATTTATACTAAAAATGTAGAGGTTAAATAAACATGTCGGTTGGGCTTCTGAGCCTACATAAGTTGCTGGCCGACTTAACAATTTGTCCATAATCTAAATAAATTCATATCTTCATAAATACTTATCAGAATCGAATGATCTTTAAATCAATCCTACACCTCTCGATGAGAGGTATCCAATAAAAATATTAGCTGCCATAAATAAGATGACCCACATGGAGTTTGGCCCTAGTTGCCAATTTTAACATGATATGAGACATCAATCAGGACGCTTATGAATTGTTGGATTTTAGGGGATGCCTTGATTGGAGGCCAAAACTACAAGGAAACTCAGGTGGTAGGGCTTGAAACTTTTCATGGAACTATGAGCTAGTAGGAATCATAAATTGGTAATTGTAGAATGTTTCAAGGCAACATTCAATGATAGTGGAAATCAAAATGTAAGTTTAATTTTTACTTGTAAAATGAAAATAGACAAATAATGTTAAGGCAAAGTGGTGTATCTATTTTAAAATGAGTTTTATTATTTTGTAAGATGAAATGTGACTGAAAAGCTAAAAATTAAAAGGTAAATATTATTTATGAGAATGTAAATATCTATTTTGTTAATAAAATGAAAAAATTATATTTACCATTATTCTTCTGAATATTAGAGGAGCAACCACATGAGAGGTTAGACTCCTAACTGCGTATGGTCTAAGAAGGTACAAAAAAAATCCTCCATTTTTCCAAGAGGGATGACCTCATTTGGTTGATCTAACCACCAAAAGCTAACATGACTGGAGGTAAATGTCATGAATGGAAGATGTATAAAAAGGGCCACTGGAGAAAAAGACTATAATTGTACCTTGAACTAGTAGGACATTTCTTAGGTCAAGGAGTTGTAAATTTGTTAAATATTTCTGATTACTTTCCTAGTATGAAAGGAGTCTATCACTAAAGGAGAAACTATTGGAATTGTAGTTCAAGGGTGGTCTTTATTGTATTTCCCAGAATTCATAATACCAGCCTTGTGAATGTATTTAGCAAGGGCTTAGACAATATGGAATTTATTCGATTATCTTGACTTAGATCCTTCTATAATTAGAAGAATATATGCTCTCTAAGTATTTGGAGAGGTACTGTGACAAATGATCGATAGTTGAAAGCATTGTTATTAAAGATAATGTGATTAAGATCGAGAAATACTTGGATTCCATACACCACGGGGTGTTTTCCAAGGAAGTTGATAAATCACCATAGGTGCTTGTTATTAGTCTAATAAACCACTCTTAGATTGATCTTCATAACCAATAAATCTCCTATAATTAAAATATTATGTGGAGTGGTGATGGTTTCCAAGAGTATTAACAAGTAACAATCAATTTTTATGAAGACATTGTTGCTTTATTTTATGAAATTGAACAATGGCTAAAAGGTTGAGAGTAAAAGTTGAATATTTTCAAAGATGTAAATATTTATTTTATGTTTTAAAAACAAAATCCTTCATTTTTAAAGAAAAAGAATCCCCTTTTGGTTTTTCTAGCTACAAAACTATCATGACTAGATGTAGATGTCATGAGTGAAAGATGATCTAAAAAGAAAATTGCATGAGATAAAACCAATCTAAATGAAAATATAGTGTTCAAGTGGGAGATAAAATTTAGAAAAAATATAATGATGATGAAAGGAAGGAGAGATGAACAGTAAAGGTGGTGTTACCTTTAAGAGGGGGGGAATGTAATATACCTACATTATGAGCTTAATAACATGATAATTTTTTTTGTAATGCTCCAAAAAAATGGTTATGCTACATTACTTTCTGCGGCATCACAAAATATTTATGGAACTATTTTAAGTAGATTTCTTACCATAAAAGATTTGGTTAAAGAATATATTCCTTGAGGGGATGCAAGCATAAGGATTCTACTTATCACACTATGATGAATTCATATGAATTATTTCATACTGAGTTGATCCATCTTCCAAAAATTACCATGTTATTGTCGTGAGACTTATCACCCTTGCAATCAGGTGGTCACAGTGACAAAAGTAATATGATGTACGTCATTTCTTCTCATGGGACTTTATGGCCATAATGCACTATGTTGGGGGGTGGGGAGGAGAAAATTAGTTGCTAGAGTTTTTGATTTTGAGAAGGATATGTATCTCAACATTTCAACCTATTCGTTGAGATTCCCACTCATAAATATTGAAAGAGTCAGGTTTGTTCATTAAACATAGTCTAGATATTAAATCTTGAGAAAGTCAGTATTAAAGAAATAATGCAACTTTGCGTTCTTTATTTTTTTCATATTTTCTTTCTATCAATATCAATTTATGTGTTTTTCAATGATAAAAAAAATACATATATATTTGTGTGTTTTGATTCTAACATATAAACTTAGATATATTTAACTTTAACTGTTGAAAACTACATTGGAACTACTAATGAAGTTTTTAAGATTTTGAAATATTCTTTTTCATCCATGCAACTGTATTCTTCAATCATTTTTTGGGATTCACAATGAAGGTTTCCTCTCAATGAAACCAATCATTCAATATTTCATGGAGAAACCAATGAAGGAATATTTGATTAAATTTTGTATCCCTAACTGAGTGAAGTAAAACTGGATAGAACAAGGGAAAGATATATTAGTGTTTATATGTGAAGAAAAAGAGATATAACTAAAATCCTCTCATTTGTTGAACTCCAGTAAGGTTTCACATCTTATGCAAGGAAAATTTTAAGAATGGAAAATTATTTTGAAGTTTTAAAACATTGGCAAATATCACTAGTCCCTAATATGCAAATTATAAAAAAAATTTGATGTATTTGTAAAATTATTGAAATTTATAATGATTTGATATATAGGCCCTATATAATGTTGGCGATTTTTAAGGTAGAATAATTTTATATTGTAAAATTTGGGCAATTAATTTTTATAAAAAATGGAAACTAGCGAATCTTTTTTTTTGGAAAGATCATGAAAAATTAACGTGTAGAAATTTTGAATAATTTAACACATATTCAATGGAGATTATCCTGATCATGTACTATTGCGGAAAACATACACAATACATAAGCTCCTCTACGTTGATCATCAATAACAACATCAATAACAATAAAACATCAAGAGCATTCACACATTAACACAGTATGTATCCCGGGGAAAGCATCTCGCTAAAAACCCCAA
>APFE030686880.1:2500-26905 GCA_000404065.3 Pinus taeda | reverse complement strand
ATCCCACTGATTGTGCAAATCATCATGCACAGCTATAGTCACAACTGATAGCAATCTGATCCTTTAACACCTGTCCCTGCTGAACTGAACATGCACTGACATGCAACTGAGTTAACTGATGTATTCATTAGTTGTATTATGAGTTAATAACTTGTGAATTAATTAATACTAATTCACCCAACTCATCTCTAGTCTATTTTCCAGTTAGACTAAATACAACCAGTTTAACAAAGCTAAACTGAACACAACTCCATCAACTGCACCTCCAGTCCACTAAACTCAACTCACTTGAGTTCTAACTGAAGTCCTGCATGCAAATATTAGTCATCCCATAGGTAACCACGTATTTCCTTCTGAGATCTGCATGTACCACATCTGTATCTCATCCTGAAGTGCTCCAAGAGAATAAGACAAAGTTTATAGTCTAAATATTATTATGAGCTAATAATATTTGACTGTTCTATATTTAGACTGAGCAGTCACTCCGGTGTGGTGTCACTCCGCTGTGATCTAAAAATAGAAGTCCATCTATTTTTCCCAACTTGATCAGTCATCCATAAACAGCAACCTGCAATCCATAGACATGATCCATATGTCTAAAAATAGACTTGCGCCAAAAATAGCCTTCTGGCCCACTTAGTGAAGGCGACTCCTTTCCATTAAGCTCCATCATCTTGTTGCATTCTCAACAAGCATTTCTTGTTGCACACTTTTCAACATAACCCACCTGCAAATATTAGCCTCTAAAATTTTCCATGATCTTATGTTCTATTGTCCACACTATAGAAATCAAATTGTTTAGTATTGGAGTATAGAACTAGTAGACACCTTCCCAACAAAAAATTTCATAGTGGTTTCATTTATTTAATGCATTTAAAATATAGATAATAGGCATGCTTTTATAATCTTTATGAATTTATTTAATGCATGTGATATGAGGAAAATGTTTTATCTATTCTTTAGTTCAATGCATGTTAAATGAAGAAAATATTTTATAATCATTATGCATTTATTGAATTCATATGAAATATAGATGAATAGACATGCAATTTTCTTATTATTTTATTTAATGCATACAAAATATAGATAAATGGGTTAGATTTAATAATCTTTATGCATTCATTCAATGCATATGAATTATGGACAAGAAAATAAAGAATGGTTTTATAATTGTATGCATTAACTTAATGTATTTGAAATATGGGAATACAGACATGTACTTGTAATTGTGTGCTTTTGTATTATGTTTTTGGGAATGAAAACAACAAAACTAGTCATATTATACCATACTAACATAATTATTGCATTGGAAAATACAAGAATGGTATTGTATTAAAGGGAACAAGTATGTTTTTGTATTCAAGAGAACAAGTAGATTGTTACCCATGGTTTTGTATTGAAAAGAACAACTAGATTGTTACCCATGGTTTTGCAACCAGAAGAAAAAGTGGGAAATTATATCATGGTTGTTCAATTTGATTCCCATGGTTTTGCATTTGGATTAAAAGAATTAAAATTGTGGTATTGTATATAATAATAAATTTATTTGATACGTTAATTAGCTATTGTTAAGTACTTGATGATGTATGTCGAGGTAAAATATCAGCTATGGATATCAATTCTACTCTAATTTATGCATGTGCAAGAAAGTGATGCCATGACAATAGTTATAATGCATAAAATATTATTAAAATATTATTAGTGTTTCTGACATGATAATGGGTAGAGACTAAATATTTGAGATAGAGAGATTTCGATTCTCTCAATTATATATTTAATGAAAAGGCCATAATATTTTGGGTTTTGATAAACTAATCTTTTAGATAATCGTGATCTTAGAGTTGTTAACAATAATGTTTGTAGGAAAGAATCATGAATTTCATAAAGAATGGAGTGATAGCTTCTAAATTAATCCTTTCTTCAACAATCAAAAGATGGATTATACCTAATATTATGGCAAGCGATGAGGTCATTATGTATAACTATTGTTACATCCAAAGTGGAAGATCATCAACCATAGCTTATAATGGGTAACTTAGTGTAGTAAACAATTGTGCCAGGAATACATTGTGCTTAAAGAACAGCGGGGTAAAGTGTTTGAGAAACATGAAATCATGTTTAATGTAATGGCCTCTAGTTAATTATTTTTGAATTAATGGCTATGTTATATTTTTGTAAAATTCCAACAATGGACAAGTGATGGAATCCCTATTTGTGCCATTGAGTCAAGTATGAACTTCCCCACCAAACATTTAATAAAATAAACTTTGTTCATTTTTCCCTTTGGGGTTTCTAGGGTAATATTGGTGTCCATTTATGTTCTTTCCTATTATGTTATCTTGATGATATTTCTAGCTTGCATGATGTTAGAAATTACATCATTCAATGTGTTATTAACATGCTCTCATGAACTCAAAAATCTTAATGGTGCAAGCTGCAAAAGAATGCATTATATTAAAAAGTCACACTAATGAGTATTCCTTTGAAAAATATGATTATTCCATTTCTATGGTTACTTCACTCAATACTCATTGTTATATCATTTGATGAACAATTATGCATGTGACAAGTTA
The DNA here is from genome assembly GCA_000404065.3 of Pinus taeda. Taxonomy (NCBI): domain Eukaryota; kingdom Viridiplantae; phylum Streptophyta; class Pinopsida; order Pinales; family Pinaceae; genus Pinus; species Pinus taeda. The sequence goes on along the minus strand of APFE030686880.1, from coordinate 24,332 downwards.
TTCTTAGGATGCTACATGTTGGTAAAACTTGATTAAAAAAATTAATCCCATGTATTTTGTACAAGGTATACTAAGGGATGTTACATATGGTGTTAGATTTCATAGGCAACATTATGTGGTCATACAACAACATTTTAATTTATAAAGGTAGTGGCTAGATGAATCTTTCTTGTGGACCCCATAAGAATTTTCTTTGTGCCATATTGTTTGATACTATGGATTCTATCGGAAATTTGATAGAGTATCCTTCCAACACACCTTCAAGCCAAAATCACAATGCAAGAAACCTTATTAATTGTTGGCTCAACTATTCCAAAGTCCACTGTCTTAGATCATTGTCATGATAAGTCATATTCTTATCCACCAACATTGAATCCATTATATCAAGATGATGGGAATTCTACAAAGAATATATCGTGGAATTTAGTAAGCATGTATTTCAGTAACCAATCTTCGATCCCTAAACTCACTAGCTCCAACATAGTGCTTTGTTTGATTCAATCACCAACTGATTTGTTCCTTTGTTGGACTCCATGGTCTCCAAATTATTGTTATCTAGCAATCCTATCATAAAATGATATCGATCTTGACAACAAAACCATTTATTGGCACAAGGTTCATGGAGGCCCCGATTGGCATGCAGTATTGAGAAAAAAAACCCACTCGACCACTGGAACTTTCGGCATCACTCATAGAGTGGATGATGTCTCACCTGAGGTGACACGGGGGACTACTAAAACTAGGTTTCTACAGTCAGATGAAATTATTTTTTATGCAGTAATATTTTCCTAATTTAATGTTCTATTTGCATAACCTTAACATGATAGAAAAACAATAGAGGTACTTAACTCCTATGTTGCGTGAAATATTGCATAAATCCATTATCAAAATACTCAACTACAATGGAAACAAATAAAAACATCATAGCTAGTCATACACAATTAGAGAGATTAACCCAATCATTCTTCTATTAATTCATCCAAAAGAGGTGTGTGATGTGTTATAACAAGATATGTCATAAACTAGCTCACCAACCTAGCATTCATAAGAAAAAAAAAATTGCATTCTCTGGCATCACCATGTGTATATTAACTCTATGTAGGTTACATAATGAAGGATAGACTCAACAAAAGTACTTGACCCACTTGTGAGTTTAGAAAACAAGCATTAACATGCGAAACTAACAGAGAACAATAGCAAATCGAGTTAACTAGAAAAGCACTCTATAAATTACAAAGATGAGGATCCCAAATTGGCTAATAAAACAACCAACCCCAAGATGGATAATTTGGGTGTTCTTATTGCCGCTTAGTGCATCCTTCATCATCATGCATCCAGTAATCGTCCAACTCATTTAGTCTTCCACGTCACCCTAACCATTCTATTTTTTTTGCACAACCTTCTCCATCTGTCACATGCGCCACACGCGCTCTGGGTGATTGTTGATCATTATTTCGAATATCCTCTAGCGACCTCTCTTCCACTTCACCAACTTTCCTTTCCCTGCAAACACCTTTCATTGTGTTCATCACGAGGATCCTCCCCATCTCCCATATGCCTTTAGATCCTAACTACCTAGATGTGCCTTGAACATATTCTCATCTAGTTGGCACTATGTTGAGCTACATGTGTTGCTCCTCTGCATTGAAACTTCCTCCCATATGCCATATTTTCCACTATGCATTTGGGTCCCATAATTCTACACCACGTTCCTCTATCGCGTGTGGTTTCTCATACTTGCGTGAAAATTTAAACAAATGTCACTGCAAATTTTGTTTACGCAAATTTGTACACGTAGAGGAGTAATGAATGATAAGTTGTGCATTGGGACAAATTTGGACCTGGAGTGGGGATTTTCTCGCACATTCATAAAGAATTATGCCACATAAAGTGTTTATTTAGAGGGAATCAATGATATTATAATACATGGAAGATAACATTCCTCTAATAAATTATTTATTGTTATGACTCATTCACTATAACTCTTTATTTTGAAACTAGAAAGGAAAAATAATATAATGACTCTAATTGGAAAAGATTTCCTACATCAAATCTAATTTCTATGCTAACTATAAATTCCATTATATTTTATGATAATTTTTAAGCTTACATAATATCAAAAAAGTTTTAAAATAGCTAAAAATCATTTAAAAACACCAAATAATAAAAATTAAAAAAAAATAGAGAAAAAACACAACAAATAAATAATTATTAAATCAATATCTTCACATTTTAAATACATAATTATTTTTGAAACACAAATATGGTGAATGTAGAATATGAAGGATAAGAATTTGATTTATATATTATTGACATGATATACATTTATAGTACGTTGATGTGACCCTTGGATTCATATTCCAAGTGGTCTCTTCAACCCTGGTGGCTGTTCATATTCCACATCAACCCATAGAGGATTAGGTGTCCAACATTCCCCACCTTAATCCGAAGGGGTATGTATGAGTCCAAGAAGAGAGTTGTAATACAAAATGTGCAAAAATATGGATGACAACACTAGGCTGAATGTGCTCTCTGAAATGTTGGTATGAGGGGGGTGGTTTAAGGATGACCACCAACACTGGAATGCTTTGTGTAGTTCCTGAAACTCTTCCAAGTCTGGCAAGAAGCTAAAATATTTTACTAAAGGAAGTGTCCCTAATTCTTTAGAGAGGGAGACCTTCAACCAAAAAAAGGGAGGTCTACAACCTGTGGTGGTTTAAGGATGACAACCAACTTTGGAATGTTTAATGCAATTCCTGAAACTCTTCTAAAACTGGAAAGAAGTTGAAGTCTTCTACTAGAGGAAGTGTCCCCAATGTTTTGAGGAGGGAGAAGCTCAATCTCAAAAGGGAGGTCTCACCTCGCATAGATGGTTTAAGTTTGACCACCAACTAATGGCATGCTCAGGGGCATCTCTATCTCTGGCTACAACTTTGAATCTGATATGGCAAGTTGTGGCTTAGGTTCGCTTGATGTGGCTTTGAAGCTTGTATATGACCATCATTTCCCCCCCTGTCAGATACAAGGTGAGATGATGGAGAAAACTTAACTACAACACCTTTTAATATTCTAGAAGAAATTATGACATATGACTGAAATATCTTCTTGGTTGTTGAAGCCCATTGCCAAGAAGCGATCCATCCAAGATGAATATTTTTTCTTGCAGGAGGCTTGATTTTGAAGCATATGTGTGAAGAATGAGTACGCTGACCACAACGCTTGCACAAATGAAGATCAAAACAATGATTTTTCACATGGCCAACTCTAGCGCAATGTTGGGATTTAACAATCTATTGTGGTTGTTGTGGAAGAGGACCAGAATCTGAAACAACGGAAGGTGACCTGTCATGAAGAAATTTAGCACTCTGAAATTGGATGGGCTTTGAGTAATCTAGAATGTGAAGGAAACCTCCTTATCATATCCAAGAACTATTATGTGCTTGTTATGGAGAAGCTCTTGCCAAGGTCTAATGACCGACTTGGGAAGTGAAAACTAAACTTCTGCATCTGCATATAACTTTGTTGCTTCATTGGGCACTGGATCTGAATCAACTACAACATTATTGATTTTCTGATTATGGGGTCTCTTTCAATGTTCTGAACAAAGACAAGTTTCGAATGATGACTCCACTGCTGTAATTCTGCTTGGTGAATGTGAGATTCAAGCTCCAAAAAGTCTATTTTTTCTTGTGTATTCTACAGACATGTTTTAATATCACAAAGAGTGTTCTTGCTAATTTTAACTGTCTTAGAAAATAGATTGTATGAAAGTTCTGAGAAACTCTAATACTCTACCAATTAGAGCCATAACATGTGCACTACTATTACAATCAACATGTAATAGTTATTAAGGCAAGAAATGACTAAAATCTCTTCCATAAAATACTACTTTTAATTTTCAACTTTCTACTTCTTGATTAGATAAGAAACGGATTGAATAAACTTCAACACCAACTTCACTATACAATGTCAATACTTCAATATATAAGCCACAACTTATCATATAATGTATATCATAGAAATGTCATTATATACCATAAATACTTACTTCATAAAGAGAATTCAACACTTCAATATGAGCATATAAACCACCACTCATCTTATAATGTATATCATAGCAATGTCATCATATACCATACATACACACTTCATAAAGAGAATTCAACGTGTACATTCCCATGACAATGTATAGATAATACAATAATAACATATAATAAAAGGAATTCAACCAGTATGGGGCTCCCTTTAATGTATAGCTTCAACCAACGTTTAGTTTAAATACCTCACATGCACCATACCGAAGAACACACCAACGCATAGAAATAAGCTTACCATACCAACGCACTCACCAACGCATCAACGCACGCACAATTTAGATAGATGTAAATAAAATTCATGGCATAGAAATAAAACGTTCAACATATAATAAGCACGTGTAAGAACTATTTACCATAACCGGACTCGAAAAACCATATATATATTACATGATCACCTCCTTTGTGTTTGCACGCATGTCAGTGTCGATTCAGTCTTCCAGGAGGTCGTGCATTTGGTCGAACGGGATTTAACTTCCATATTCTAAACTTTACTTCTGAAGTCAATTAGTATTTTTAATTCGTTCACTTCATCGCTTTTGGGAAAATGACTTGCGAATATAAAATATTAGACAATATTTGATGGGTGATGTAAACTTCAAGCAGCAAGACTTACTGGTTAAATTAAATGCCAAAATTTCTATATGGGGCATGGGTCAAAGATCATAAGCGTGTATTGAAAGCCAGAGGAGGAGGTCATGCGTTTATTTTAAGCCAGAGGAGGTATGTACCATGTTGGAGAGACTCAAATGTCACAACACAGACTGCCTGAAAGTGAAGGTTCCTTCACCGGTCAAACTTTGTGTGATTAGCAATATATGGGAATTTGGTGCGCAGGGAAATGGCAGAATTTGAGGCATGGGATGGCGTGAGAATGAACTGGAACAAAAGAAAATAAATTAATATTACCCACAGCTGCTATGTACACACCTTTGAAGCAATTGAAAGTGGCGGTGTTAACATACAACTGGACATGGTGGAATAGACTTTGCGGACGTTGCTTAAATCTCAGGCCGCGGAGAGGGAGCAGCTTATTCTTCGTAACTCTTTTTTTTTGGCTTCCCAACGCTTCAGGCTGACTGCACATTTTTTGTGGTTGCTATTTCGAGAATATAGATATCACAGACAAAGGGACAGTTCTGCACAAATACCCAAAATCACTGCACCTCAAAACTAGTGATTCAAATTTCAGCAGGGCAGGAAAGACCAAGGTTTGCAAGGCTGGCAAGGTAACAGAAATGCAGTAGTCTATAATGCGACTTTTTGAAAGTTTTTTCGGCAGATTTTTTCGGTCAAAATCCGGCAGCAATTCATTGGAATCTCATGTTTGATCGCTAGTTTCTGCACAATCAATGGCTCCCAGGGTTTTTCAGGACCCTGAATCCAAATATGCAGTTAAAAAACCATTTTAACTGCTAAAAATCAAGATTTAACCTCATTTCTTCCTCGGATTCCGTCACCGAAATCTCCAAAAAGTCGCATTATAGACAACTCCAACAGAAATGTCAGCGCAGGCTTTTGTGAAGGGCAGATAAGATTTATGACATAGAAATGGATTTAGATACTTAATTTGTCAGATGACTAATAATCAATGAGAGAAACCATCATATAGAAAGAGAAACGAGGAAATAAGTACCAAACAAAGATATAACTGGCCATAAAACATAATCTGCTCACACTTGACAGGACATCGTCTATAACTCAGATACCATATTAAACACATACATGGGTAATGTATAATATATACTATGTTATTCTTGATTTATATTGATTTATATTCGAAGTGGTCTCTTGCACTAGGGTAGTTGTTCACATTTCACACCAATCCATACAAGATTAGGTGTTCAGCAATTATAACATCAACATTTTTACATTTTAAATATATATTTCAAATTTTATAAGTGAAAAAAAAAATGAATTTATCACATCATACCACTCAAAAAATAAATAAAACTTAATTTAAAATTTTCATTTTAAAATATTAAAATTCAAAAAATAAAATAAATAAATTATACCTATAAAATAGAGAAAAGTAAAATAAATAAAATATAATACTAAATAAATAATTTGGAAATTTAAAGATGCTAAAGACACATATTTTTCTGTTAAAATAATATAATTAATTAAAATAATTATTTTTCATTTATCAATATCATAAAAATATTAATTAATCAAATAATTTAATAATTAAAAGGAATGAAAAAAAATCTAGCCAGGGTAAGGATGGTTGTACTTAGGGTTTGGGCGCAGGGGCAGAAGCCGGAACCAGGGCTGGCTAGGTTGAGAGCCTAGATCCTTTTCAGGCGACGGAGCAGAACAGGGTGACGGAGGCTGGCAGTACGTCGGAGGTTTGAGCATGGCGTTAGTGGGGCAAGTGGCGGATAAGGACATGAGGTAAACAGCTGGGGGAAAAAACGGTAGGTAGCTTTTCGGATCGAGGTAGGTCTTTGTTACTATGCAACGAAGCTTGGGGAAAAGAGTATCGTGGTGGAACCTTCCCCCGAGCAACCCCAACATCGAACCTGCATGAAGTTTCAAGAGCTGAGAGGTTTTATCGTGACTCTTTTGAGTAACCATGGTTAACCCCAACGAATTTGTAGGCCTGGACCCAGCTCTGGAGGACATCTTATCAGTCTAGGGGAAGGATCTAACCGCCCAGAATTTAGAATGGTATTTCGGGGCACCAGGAGGTCACGGGAACAGCTCTTTGTCTCCGGGAGGGTTAAGGAATACCAGATAGTTAAAAGTCTCATTGGAAGGAAACCTAGAGCTGGGTGATTCAACCTATCACGGCATTAAGGGTCTACAGGAGGTAAGCGTTCCGGAGGAAAATGAGTTGCATTCAAGATTATCCCACCCCATCCAAGACAGCAAAGTTAAGCCTTTCTCTTTTGGCCCCTTTCTATCAGAAGGACTCGAAGACATTGTGAATTATGGCTCGACCTTAGGGTTTAGGAATGACGAGGGAATTGAAAGGGTACCGGCAATCACCAGGGCCATCTTCGCCAAAGGCCTGGTAAGCCCTAGCAGGAATGAAGGATGGAAGGAAGTTGGGTCAGGTGGGATACTGGAACCACGAAAGAGTCTCTCTGGATATGGCATTGAGAAACAGGTTGTGGACCTTGAATTAATAGGACCAGTCAATGACCCAGGCAGTAAAGTAATTTCAGACCCCATCGGGCCGAGGAACCCCATTTCGGAAAGAATCGAGCCAGAACAGTAAGAGGAGGAAAACAGGAATGAGGCTAGCGAGAAAATAAGGGAGGAGGGTTCCGGGACCAGAAAGACAGGGGAAAAAAGGAAAAAAGAGAGGCCGATAAAGACAAAGGATTACGAAGAAAATTTGGTTCTGGGAATGGATGTGCAGATAGAAGAGGCATTGGAGGTGGCTTAATGTACACTGGTAGGGAGGGCAAGAGGGAAAAAATACACAACCAATTTCATCAAATCCTGGGGAGAGCAAAATTCGCAGTCGGACCAAATCAAAAGTTTTAAGTGAATGGATGTGCAGATAGAAGAGGTGTTGGAGGTGGATGAATGTACACTGGTAGGAAGGGCAAGAGGGAAAAAGTACACAACCAATTTCATCAAATCCTGGGGAGAGAAAAATCGATAGTCAGACCAAATCAAATGTTTTAAGGTGTCATTTTTGGTAAAAGGCTGGTTCATGGTGAGGTTTGAGAACAAGGAAGTGTCGGAATGGGTTGTAGGAAGGAATTGGGCCTTTGGAAATATCCCTGTGCTATTCAAAAGGTGGAGCCCAATGTTTGATGCAATGCACGAAAAGGCGGATGCTTTTCCAGTATGGGTTCGTGCCCCAGGGCTGCCCTCATTCCTCTGGGTGGAATCGGTGTTCAAGTCCATAGGAAACATGTTGGGCACCTACCTAGAAGTGGATATGTCTTATCTTCAAACTCAGAACAAAGCGATGGCGAGGATTTTGGTTAGTTTAAACCCTCGAGGAGGACTAGCTGAGAAAATAAACATACATTATAAAGAATTCATCTTCGAACAGCTATTGGACTATGAACATCTTCCCTTCAGATGTCATAGATGCCACGTCTATGGACATTTGGCTAGGGACTGCCCGTTGGGGAGGCGGCGAAGAAGGTATCAGAAGACGACAGACCAGGTGGAGAAGGTAGCGGAACAGAATTAGTTTTTCCCGATGGTAGAGCCAACAGGGATTCAAGCCGAGGAGGCTATGGAGGTGGATAAACCTCAGGAGGGGAAGCCAACGGAGAAAGCCACTCAAGTCACTCCGGACAGAAGGGGAGCAGCTAGAGTCGAGCTCGGGAATGGAGTATCAGGTCAGGAGACCATCATAGAATCGGCAGCCATTCCTAATACAATTCTCAGCGAGGACTTAAAGGGTATGTGTCTAGATTCAAGTAATCCATCTTTATATAATTCTGAAATAAAAGATGCTCGCTTGTCTTCTGGAACACATATTAAAAAATGCATCATTGATGATCAATTTCCTGTTGAAAACCATGACATAAATTATGTTGAAAATTATGTTGACAACATCTTGGTAGCCATCCCTTCCTTAGATCTGAATCGTGAATATGATCCATACGAGGAGGCAAAGTCTGATCCCTCTCATCCTGTATGCCACTATAACCTTAGATCTCTAGATCAAAAACCTGAGACCTTAGAAACGGTTGGTGGAATAGGTCTGACTCCTCCCTAGAGCCTGAAGAGAAAAACAAGGGGGAGGAAGTCCAATCTATCAAAAGCTCAAGATAAAGCGAAGTATGATGTCGGTGATGGCAAACAAATGTCAATCCTTGGGGCACTTAGAGCAGTGCAACCCCATGAGAATGTAATAAAATGATCTTTACATCCTGGAACTATAGGGGTTTAGCCAGTAAACCCAAAAAACTAGCTCTTAGGGAGATGGTTATGACTTCAAATGCCAACATACTTTTGCTTCAAGAAACTTTAGGGAAAAGTGAGGAAGTTGAATCAGCTTTAAATACCCTCCTCCCGGGATAAAATTTTACTGTTATAGACTCTGTTGGACACTTGGGAGGACTGGCAGTTGGATACAGGGAAGGGCGAATGAAGATTGTAAACCAATGGGGTATGAAGCAGGCAATGGGAATTGAGTTTCAATCACCTGAATTTGGTTTCCCATTGATAATTTTAAACATCTATGGGCCTTGCCAGGGGAGGGTGAATTTCTAGAATGAACTCCTATCGAAATCGATAGTGAAAAGCAATAATTTGGTTATGGGTGGAGATTTGAACTTTTCCATTGGAAGCGCTGAGGCTTGGGGACCTTTGGCTAGGGAGGACTCTCTATCAGATTTCTTCCTAAATTCTTTAATCTCCAACAATTTGATAGATGTAAATCCAATAAAACTAAAACCGACATGGAGGAATCAAAGAGTAAGAGAAGCAAGAGTTGCTAAAAGATTGGACCAATTCCTTATAAGCGAAGAGCTAACCTCTATAATTCCAATGTTTAGACAATGGGTAGTAGAGGGAGGATCTCCGGATCACTTTCCAATCTTTCTAGAGCTCTCAAAGCCCCCTCGGAAGCCGGCAGCACCCTTCAAGTTCAATGCTTCATGGCTGCAAGAGGACTCTTTCAATAAGCTGTTTAAAGGAACTTCGGTGCATCCAGTCAAAAGCTCATCAGAGGAAAGGGGGTTTTTGTTTATGGAAAATTTAAAAAAATTAAAGAAAGCTACTATTGAATGAGCCAAGGCCAGGAAGCAAAAGTAGAACGAGGAATTAATCCAAATAAATGAGGAACTCCAAAGACTAGAGAGTACTGAGTCGGTTGACTATGCTTCCCAGGAATCAAAGGAGAAGATTCTCTCTCTTGAAAAACACAAAAACCAAATTCTCTTGGCTAGAGAAGAGGAATGGAGGTTAAATGTAGAGCGATATGGATAAAAGCGAGGGATGAAAATATGAGATTTTTCCATATTTATGAAAAAGGGAGGAAAAACGCGAATACAATATGGAAATTAAAGAATGAAGAAGGTAGGGAGGCAAATACCTTTGAGTCTCTCTCAACCTTGGGGCACAACAATTTTCAGAACATGTATGCTGATCAAGGTGAGATTACCATTGCAGAAGTAATCAAGACTGCTCAAAGCTTCTTTCGGTATGTGGAGGAGGAAGAAGCGGAGGACTTGATGAGTGAAGTCACAAAGGAGGAAGTAGAAAGTGTTATTAAATCAATGGCAAGAGACAAAAGCCCTAACCCAGACGGGTGCACCATAGAACTCTTTTAACATTTCTTCGACCATATAGGAGTAGAATTAACAGAAGTGGTCGAAGAGTCCAGAAGGAAGGGAGAAGTTTACACCCCATTCAATGCAACTTTTATAGCTCTCATTCCTAAGAAGGAAGTCCCTAAATCGTTTGAAGACTTCAGACCTATTTCTCTGTGCAATAGTATCTACAAGATTATTGCAAAGTTGATTGCGGTCTGAATAAAGCCGATACTGTCAATATGCATTTCCAACGAACAGTTTGGTTTTTTGGATGGTTGGCGGATCCATGAAGCTATAGGTGTGGCGCGGGAGAAATTGCATAGTGTCAAGTAGATGAACAGGAAAGGAGCTGTTATTAAAATCGACTTATCAAAAGTCTATGATAGAATAAACTGGATATACCTCAGGATGCTCCTAACACACTTAGGCTTCAAAACGGACTTCATCAGCTGGATCATGGGGTGCATCACAAATGTCAGCTTTGCAGTTCTCATAAATGGTGCAACCACCCCCTTTTTCAAAGGGAAAAGGGGTTTGAGGCAAGGATGCCCCCTGTCACCCTTGCTTTTTCTATTAGTTGCAAAAGGATTCAGCCAACTGATTCAAAAGGCCAAAAGGGAAGGCAAGGTAAAAGGCCTAGAAGTGGCAGTCAACATGTTCATATCTCATCTCCTTTTTGTTGACGGTATTTTGGTGTTCTCAAGTGGAAATTCAAATGAAATAAAGGAATTGAATTTTTTTTTGACCTTTTCATGAAAGCCACAGGAATGCAAATAAACCTCAGGAAATCTCAGCTAATCCTGGAAGGTTTGAACAAGCAAGAGAGAGCACATATTTTTTTAGTTTTTCCCTTTGATATGCGTAACATGGAAACTCCTTTCAAGTATCTCGGCTTCTGGCTAAAGCCCAATGCCTATAAGAAAAAAGATTGGAACTGTCTGATTGCTAAAATTGAAGCCAGAATTATGCATTGGAGTTATAAATGGCTATCCATAGTGGGGAGATTGACATTGACCAAATCAGTGCTTCTAGCCATGGCGGTATACTAGGAAGCATTAACAAGGGTCCCAAAAGGGATCGTGGATAAAATAAGAAGGATATGCTGTAGATTTCTCTGGGCTAGTTCAAAGGAGGATTCTATCCTTCCATGGGTCGCCTGGGAGAAAGTGGCAAGGCCAAAAGAATGGGGAGGATGGGGGATAAAAAATCTTTATGACTTCAGCCTCTCTTTGGCAGCCAAATCAGGGTGGAGAATCATTAAGATGGAAAATCTCTGGACGAGAGTGGTTAAGAGAAAATAAATTGATCCGGTACCATTAGAAGATTGGATCAGGAATCCAAGCAAAAAAGAGAAAAATGTTTCGGTGGTTTGGAAAGCAACAATGGAGGCTTTCAAGGTGATTGAACAAGGTTTGGCATGGCCGATTGGTAATGCGGAAAATCTGAGGGTAGGGAAGGACCCCTGGGTTGGCTGTAATGAAAAATATGCTCTGTCCCCTTGTTTAATCAGTCACCTTGAATCAAAAGGCATCCTTTTCTTAAGCCAGGTGGAGAAAGATGGCTTCTCTACAATATGGGGTCAAGCTTGGAAAACTGGAGAAGAATTAGATTTAAGGTCCCTCTGGAGGAACGAGTGGAAGGAGTATGTCCAAGAACTATCCAGATCAAATGTTAGGTTGAAAGGCAGGCATGATCAATTGGTATGGGCCCACACGGATTCTGGATCTTACTCCCCAAAATTCGGGTACAAATTCATAATGTCAAGGAAAGGATGGGGAGAACTGGAATGGTGGGCAAATAATTTGTGGAAACTCAAATGCCCGGCAAAAGCTAGACTTTCCTGTGGTGCATTCTAAAAAGGAAAACACCTACATGGGATGTCCTTCAATCTAGATATATGCAAGGCCCATGGAAATGTACTTTATGCAAATCTGAAGCTGAAACCATCAATCATCTGTTTTTAGTTTGTCCAGCAGTTAAAAATGTGTGGGCAGAGGTTGGAAAATTGATAAACAAAAAGATAGAATGGGTAGGTGAAAATATCCCTGAGGTCTGGGACAAATGGTGGAAACAATATCATGAAGGAAACATGCGAAATTTACCTCCCATCATATTTTGGGGGGTCTAGATTGCTAGGAACAAGAGTATTTTTCAGGATAAGGAAACCTCATCAACTCAAATAGCAATTCAGTGTTCTTCTATCTACTCAAACATCCCTCAATCAGAGGAGGAAAGAACTCCTAGACAGATAAGGGAAGAACATATTAAAGAAGGCATCCCATGGGCTTATTTTGATGGGGCTTCGTAGAACAATAAGGCTGGAGCAGGGATGATCATTTATATAAATACAAATCAGTCTTTAAAAGCTTCAGTGGGGCTAGGGTCAGGAACAAATAACTTTGCAGAGATGTCAGCCTTAAAACTTCTTCTTTGTTGACTCATCCAAAGGAATATCTTCACGATTCAGATCTTTGGGGACTCTCTAAATGTCATAAACTGGGTTAATGGCCAAAGAAACTGCAAAAATTATATGTTGAAACCATTATTAGAAGAAATACAGGCCTTAAAAATATCTTTTAATAGCTTCTCTTTGTGCCATATATACAGGGAGCACAATGGATCAGCAGACAAACTTTCTAAGGAAGGTTTGCAACAGAATATGGACAGCTGGAAAATTGTAGAGGAGGATCAAGGACAGATCCGTGTGTCGAATCAGCCACCACACTTCTAGCTACCGAGGCGCTGATATAGTTTCTTTTTATCATCGTTTTGATATCCATGACATAGTTTTTTTTAGAATACTGTAAATATTATAAACTAGTTATACTGCTTAATATCTTTTTGTATGGGTTGTTTTCCTCTTCCGAGGAGACCCAGGTTTAGACTTGATTATGTCTCTTTTTGAAAGGTCCCTCAAGCATTATGGCTGGAAATGAAAAAAGACTAAGATTTTTCATTTTCATAAGATACATAGACAGGTGGTTCTTCACAGGAAGGACAGTTCAGATTTTTTGAGGCAGCTGTAGGATATTTCTCATGATAGCAAAGGAATGCTATGGCATATGTAATGTAACTTTCTATCTAGTTAATAAAAAATTTGTTTTTTCTCGAGAAAAAATTTTATATTAAAATATTAAATTTGGAAAATATTGAAAACTCAATATTATTTAAAAATATTAAATACTAATTTTAAGAAATTATATCAACTATTTCTTGATATATTAGAAACACATATATCATGATAACATATAACCCACATGAATTAAACATTTAACATTTTTCAGATTTTTATTATTATATTATTATATATCTATTATTATATATGCGCTTGAGCTTTCTAAATCTTTCTATATCTGCATAAAAAAAATAAAAACGTGTAAACTATATACTTACTAAAGATAACCCGCAATAATGAAATATGGAATAAAAAAAATATGGAAGCTACTTAAGTCCGCTGTACAATGTTTTCTAGAGATTACGAAATGGAGCAACGAAAATAACCCTGAAATGAAATGCGTTTAATGACGTTTATGAGATCTGGCGGTCTAAGGAACATATACTATCTCTTAATTTATATTCAAATTTTTTCACATACTATTTCTTCATTTGTATTCAAATTTTTCGTTGTTATGGATTTTGAGTCCGAAAATTTGTTATTTTGTGAAGTCTAGTCTCTTCAAAAAAAAACTTGCACATTTTTTTATAAAATGCTATTTTCTTTAATTTTTAGTTGCAAACCTATTATTGATAATGAAATATGGAATGTGTTTAAATTCACCATATAACTTATTTCTATTACGTGCGACGTAGGTGAGCATACAAATGGCACATGGCTAAACACATAATGCACAAATGGCAAATGGCACATGGCTGAGCACATGAGTTTCAACCTTGAAGCTTTAGAGTTTATGGTTCAAAATACATGGTGTAGATTGAAAAATGTGAATTAAGATCAGACAAATTTTTCTAGCTTAGTGAGTCTCATACTATGAGCATAACTTGTTTTCATTTGAAAACTTATAAACACCATACATATATGTGCTTATATTTCATCTTTTATTAAAATTTTATTTTCTCTAGTCTAATTTGGATTTGATTATATATATAAAATATACACATACATTTTTTTTCTCATACATATATATAATGGTTATGTATATAATATATATACTCACATATATAGATAAGTTTTCATTTTACCTGTCAAATTGATTATTTTAAAATATAAGTAAAGAACATTTCACATAGTTAAAATATAAGTAAAGATCAATGATGACCTATAAATTTTAAAGTTGCAAGTATTCGATGGTTTAAAAAAACAAAATATGGGTTGTCAAATTTAATTTAACCATTGAACGAGAATAATCAATAATGGTGAAATACGAAAGTTGCCTAAGTTCCCCCTACAACTTATTTCTACTGGAGCAATGAAAATCCTTACCATAAGTTGCATAGGAACAAATCTCAATGGATGCACTGGCTCTCTCTCACTATCCCATCGACATCGACTCTGCTACAAGAGGCCTAAAGTGATTCAACACAACACTAGTTAAATGTGGTACACAAAATGCACTCCTTTTCTGCAAAATAGAAACAAAACGGGAAACTATGTCAAATTTTTGTTCTCAATATTGTGCATGCTTTGCACGGACAAAGGAAGTTCTCTTAACCTTGACCTTATGAACAATGGTAATTTTGTTGTGATCATAGTTATGCTAATATGAGTGTGTGTGTGCCATTATCTGTCATGGTTGTTAAGGATCATTCTTATGGAAGAATTATTCTTTTGTGTAGATGAATGGCATGAAAAGGTGCCTGGTTTATGAGGAATCAAGTGGGGAGAGTAGCCCTAGAAGATCTATTATTTTAGTATCATGTAGATATAATTTTGATATTATGTGTTTATAAGTATGCCTATGTGTATTTTATGAATAGGTAATGTTGAAGGATACATCACCAGAATGAAAGCAGTGTGATCTACGACATGCTGCGACAAGCATGGATAACTAAAAACACCACAGATCTTGGATTTTGATTGGAAATGCACACAGTAAGGCATGAAGAATACACTAGAGGCAAGAATGTCAGGTAGAGATAGTGTGGTCTCTGGATGTTTAGTACAACTGTTTTGTACATGTTGTGTTGTGTATAGGTTGTGTGGTGTACATGTTGTATATGTGATGTACTATGCCATGCATAATGTGTATGTGTTATTTTGTATCATGTGTACATGTGAAAGTATTGTGGTGCATCGTGTGTAGGTGTATGCCTTGAATACTGTGTTGGGATAGGAAGATATGGGATTATTTGGATGCCCTTGTTGTTAATATTGAGGGTGGGGCAGTATAGTCTTTGTATTCCTTTTTTGGTTATATTGAGGGAGGTGGTCGTGTAGTCTATCAATTCCCTTGTTGTTGATATTAACAGAGGAGGAGGTATAGTCTTTAGATTACCTCCTTTCTTTGGAAGAGAATAGAAGAGAAGACATTGGGTGCTTGTTGGGTTTGGCAATAGATCTAGTTCTTGTACATGGTCAAGAGAAGAGAAGGTGTTGGGCACTTGCCTTATTTGGTAACCGATGCAGTGTGTTTATGGAAAGAACAAAGAACAAAGGTAGAAGTAAAGAACAATTTGGAAGATAAGTATCAATATTTATTTCAGTTATAATTTCAAAATTATGAACATAGTATAAGGTTTTAATTTATGATGGTTGAGTTTTGAGCTAACCGGATGTGATATTTTTATAAATTTTGATTTGATCAAGGAGTTCATTTGACTTGTTGTGGCAAGAACTAAACAGAGTTGCAGATGTCACCTCATTGATGGGCTACTAATGAAGCATGATTTGAGTTCATTACAATTTATTTGTGTCTAATGGAAGTTATGTGCTTGGTACAAGAAAGCATGGAAATATCTAGTTTTAGTGGTTGGAACTAGCTACAAGAGTGTTAGCAGCAGTAGAAAAAATAATTGAAACATACAATAGTATGCTATTAAATGACTTTAGGCACAGGGTCATTGTGGGACACTAGTACCCAATAGTTTCCGTTTATTTCCATAAGCATGCTATGAGCAATATGATGGTTTTGAGGTAGGGGTATGCCTTGGTTTTTTGAACTTTCTGATGCGAGGAAACCTTGCTAAGAAATGGATCTCTTGAGGGACTGGAAAGAGAAGAAGGGGATACCTAAACTTGGAATGTGAGTGATTGCATGGAAGGGGATGCCCAAATTTCCCAAGGGACTAGCAAGTAGAGAATAAAAGGCCTAGGGAATAATTGTTTTTTGGTCATTATCATTTCCAATCAGAATCAGAAGAACATTAGTAGTGTGTCTGGAGACAATGAGTTGATAAATGTTCAGTGAGAGAAAAAGGAGCACAATAATTATAGCACTAGACATTAATGCATGCTTTGATTTTGGTAGCCAATTCTGGACTTCTTGGGAAGGAGGTGAATTCCTGGTACTACTTTTGAGGGTGGAGGTGTGAGCCTCTAGACTGCCTTGTCTCTGATGCGGACATCATATCCTTTTATTTTATATTTGAATCAAATGTATATATCTATATATGTGTATATAGTTTTAACTACTTTATCGAGTTGTGTTTATAAAGCTCCATATGCAGTAATCAAAGAGATTTAGAATAGTCGGTGAAGGAGCACGGTGTTAAGGCACTTCGTAAGCAAAGGTCATCGGTTCTAGTCTCGCCGATAGCAAAAAATCCAGCATGGTTTCTACTGGTTCAGCTCAGGCCGGGTGTGATCCCCAGATGAATTTGATGGCTTTGACGCCGCTGAGTCGTGGCCTCTCAGCCATAGGGTAAGAGTGATTTTCAAGATTCACCCACTTATCAATCAAAAAAAAAAAGCTCCATATGTAGTATGTCTTGTTATAAGTGTCATAGAACACTGAGGATGTTGTTGCCCTAAGGGGGAGGGGTATATAACAACCCTGGGTTAAAGTTCCATGTAATAAATGTGCATTATTAAAGGCAAAAATCAAACCAAGGTCATGGGACATGTATTTAAAGTTGAATGAGGGGAAAAAATTTACATTGCGAGTCACTTGTGATTAATCATTCACTATGGAAATTGGCACTGGAATTGGAAAAGGAAAAGGGAAATAAATAGAAATTAAATATAGGAAATAAAGGAAAATAACATAAAAGGAAGATAAAGAGACAAGAATATGCATTCAAGAGAAAATGAATAAAATAGTAAAGGAAAAAAGAAGACAAAAGGAGAGGGAAGATTCATTCATTCATTCATGGATGATTCACTTTAGAGAAGATAAAGAAGTGAGGAAGTGCTTGGAAACAAGGAAGACACAAGTAAGCAAGAAAGAGAGAACAAGAGGAATTTTAGATAACAAAAAGAAAGAGAAGAAAATAGTTGTGGATTTGCAGGTAACATTGTGCATGTGTGATTTAGCATGATGGAATTTGATGCATGGTTTATGCATTGAATTTTTGGCTATATTTTCTGCCATTGGCATGTGATTCACTTGGATTTATAGTGATGTACAACCTTTCATTTTCCATTTCCTAGATAGCCGTAATGTAGTGGGTTCCCGATTTTAGTTAACCTTTGGATTATTGGTAGATTTTGAATCCTAGTTGAGGAGGTCTCAGGAAAATTCACAAGGGTTGAGGGTGGAGATGGTTTTATCTTGGAACTCTTAATAGGTGGGTGGATATGGGAAAATTACTCCGGGTATGGTGAATAAAGTCTGAGAAATCCAAAATTTTCCAGTTTTGGTGATTTCTGGACCGGTTTAGGTGAAATCACTGTGATTGAGGGTTGAGGTGATTTAGCCTCTAGATTCCCTGGTTTGTTTTCTTTTTTTGGTTTATCTGATGTGATCCCACATTCAACTTGGAATATGGCTCTGGTGTGATTTCGTAAAAGAGAGACTTGGTTTAGTCCAATCTATGGTCAGGTGGTACGTGAAAGTTGATAATCGTAAAGCCCGTCTTGTTGGTAAGGTATTTTCACAAGTTGAAGGCATTGAATATACTGAAACATTCTCCCCTGTTGCCAAAATGAACTCTATCCGCCTTGTTCTTTCCCTTGCTGCCTCTTTCAAATGGGATGTCCATCAGATGGATGTTAAATCTTCCTTCTTGCATGGGGACTTGCATGAAGAAATCTATATGGAACAACCTCCTAGCTTCATACAAACAGACTCCAGCCTTGTATGTCAACTTAAGAAATCCATTTATGGTCCTAAGCAGGCCCCTTAGGCTTGGTATGCCAAAATGGATAGCTTTCTTTAGATACTGGCTTTTCTAGGTGTCATTCTGACAATAGTGTTTACAACCAAGAAAGTGGGTAAGTATTTTATCATTCTTGTTCTTTATATTGATGATCTTATCCTTACTGGTAGTGATCCCAACCTTATAAACCATGTGAAGTCCAACCTTAAAAAATAGTTTTGAAATGACAGACTTAGGACACTTGCATTATTTTCTTGGTCTTCAAGTATTGCAATCTAAGGAAGGTATTTCCCTTTCCCAGTCCAAGTATCCCTATGATATTCTACGCCACTTTCACATGGAATATTGTAAGCCATCCCCTTCTCTCTTTCAGTTTGGAGTCAAACTTTTAGTCGCTTGTACTTCCCTCGAAGGTGATGCTACCTTATACCATCAAGTTGTAGGAAAACTTTTATATCTGACCCATACCCATCGTGACCTTTCCTCTGTTGTTGTCCTTATTGCTCAGTTTATGAAAAACCCACATGAAATTCATTGGAAAGCATCCAAAATAATACTTTGTTATGTTCGAGGTATAATTCAGTTTGGGATTCATTATAGTGGAGAAGCATCTCTTCTATTGGTTGGTTTCATTGATTCTGATTGGGTTGGTGACCTTGATGATCAGAAGTCTATTGTAGGTTATGTGTTCACTCTTGATTCTGGACCTATTACATGGGTTTGTAAGAAACAAAGTGCCATTTCTCTTTCTTCAGCACAAGCAGAGTATCGTGGCACCATAAAAGCTAGTAAGGAAGCCTAGTGGCTTCGTCAGATCCTGTCAGAGTATGGTTTTCAGTAGTAGCATCCAACTACACTTTGGTGTGATAGTCAAAGTGCCATTCAACTATGCAAAGATCCAGTCCAACATCAGTGCAACAAACACATTGAACTACACATGCACTTCATCAGAAAGGTCATTCATGACCATGTTCTTAAAGTGCAATATTGTTCAACCAATGATCAAGTTGCAGACATCTTTACAAAGGCTCTCATAGAGGTAAAGTTTACTAAACTTCAATTTATGGTTGGAGTTCAGGAAGTTGTCACTAAGGGGGGGTGGCTCTAATGCCTCCTTCCTTCTCCTATTGTGTAATATTTGTACATCCTTCAATCCTATTCTAGGTTGTTCTTAAGGGGGGATGTTAGGATACTCTGACACATAAGAAAGAGTTAAGTATAAGTTGGTCTAGTATAGAGTTAGGTAAAGTGTGTTTCTTTACCATGTACTTTTGTAACTTACAATTCGATGGTCACGATATGTTCTAAACATTAAATGATTTGACGGTTCACTCTCTCCTCGGGATAACCGACACTTGATCCATGGCTTAACACCCAAATGGTCCATGATCTCTATTTAAAGAGCATGGAGGGTTATTTGTAGGGTAACCGTTCATGAGAGAATATTATGTAAATTTTCTTTCTTTTGTTAATAAATTTATTGAACCGGCTACGTTAGCTCAGGCTGTGGAATGTTTCCCTCTTTGAGGGTTTTAACCACATTAAGAATACTGATGTATTGATCTATGATCTGTTTGTGAGTAATGTACTTTGGTGTTCTATCTGAGTAACTTACCCTATAAATTCCTACAACTATGTGTTATTTCTTATTGAGATCAATGAGCACATGTATTTGTTATTGTGTTGGTTTTATGGTTGGTTTGTCATGGATTCATTCTAGTTAAATGCTGGTTATAGACATGGCTAAATGATGTTCTCTTGTTATGGATCTTTTTCATGATTCGTTAAGTTATTGAATGGTTATATGAATGCATGAGCTAACAAGTATTGTTGCATCTAGTATGAGAGGGAAATAAGCCTTCTTAATGATTCTCTGATGAAACTGAAGATATAGTGCATGGGTATGCATTCATGGCTTACAGGTATTATGTTTATGAATTGTTTGTATAAATAATTATCACATATTTGACCAGCTTGAGCAGAAACAAAGCCAATAATATTGCATGAATATTTGTACAGGTTAATGACAAAGTTCTGCAAGGAACTAGGAAATTGGATGATTTTTGGCTTAAATTTCTAGAGCGAAATGTCAAATCTAATATTCCTCTGACTTAGTGACACTCAAGTTAGGTTATCCATGCGACTGCAGTTGAAGTGAGGATGGGTCATTTGTGTAGTTGGAAGCCTGTAGCCATAATGAGAAACCTTTGTGCGTGCAGTTGGACTATGAGCTAGGTGAAGGAGTGGTTCAAGATTAGAGGATAGGTCACCAGGGGAAAGTGTATGACATTTGGGTGATATGGTGTCTCTCGGTGTTGTAGTAAGTTGGTACATGTTGGTAAGTTAGGGCCCATTTCCATAACGAAATCTTGGAGGTGAGGTCATCCATAGTAACTCTCATCTGATGTTTACCTTGGCGACCTTGTAAAAGCGAGTAAAGGGGGTGTGGTGTTACAAAAAACTTGAAATGAACACCCCTCATTTGATATGATATATCAGTCATGACTCCTACGAATTGTTGGATTTCAGGGGATGCCTTGATTGAAGGCCAAAATGACAAGGTTGCTCGGGTGGTAGGGCTTGAAACTTTTCAAGGAATCATGAGTTGGTAGGAATCATAAATTGGTAATTGGAAAATGTTTCAAGGCAACCTTCAATGAGAGTATAAATCAAAATGTAACTTTGATTTTTATTTTTAAAATGAAAAAGTGGTAAATCTATTTTAAAATGACTTTTATGATTTTGTAAGATGAAATGTGACTGAAAACCCAAAAATTGAAAAGTAAATATTGTTTATGAGAATTTAAATATTTATTTTGTTAATAAAATGAAAAAAATGTCAGGCCAGGAGTAACTCCAGAAAAACTGATTCGTTTATTCAATTAGCCAGCTATCTATTATATACATGAATGTGATCATTCAGTTCATCTTCTTGATGACTGTTCACATTCAATTCCCCCAATCACTGAGGATTAGGTGTCAACATTCCCCCCCTTAATCTTAAGGGATGTTGGTGAGTCCAAGCATCGTTCTGAATCTTTCAAGCTTTTCTCTTCCAAGCGCTTTGGTGAAGATGTCTGCAATTTTCTCATTTGTGGAACAATGACAGAGATGTATTGTTTTGGCCTCAACATGATGTCGGATCAGATGATATTGAGTATTGATGTGCTTTGTACGATCATGGAACTTTGGGTTCTTGGCCAACTTTATTGCAGAAGTGTTGTCAATCATGAGTGGAGTTGATTGTACTTGTTTTACCTGCAAATCTTCAAGAATTTTCCTGACCCACAC
>APFE030686879.1:0-23521 GCA_000404065.3 Pinus taeda | reverse complement strand
TTAAAGGATAACCTCATGTTGGCACAGAATAGAATGAAACAACAGGTAGATCAACATCACAGTGAAAGAAGTTTTGATTTAGATGATTGGGTATTCCTACGGCTACAACCATATAAGCAAAATGTCCCTCAAGCAAGCTAAGAAGGATAATAAATTATCACCAAAGTATTATGGTCCGTACAAGGTGTTGCAAAAGATTGGTACTATGGCATACAAATTGGAGCTTCCTGTAGCTTCTCGATTGCACCCAGTTTTCCATGTTTCATGTTAAAGAAGGTTATAGGTGACAAGCTCCCAGTTCAAACAATATTGCCAGAACTTGACGAGGAAGGAAAAATTATATTGGAACCGGAAGCAGTCACAGAAACAAGATCTTGACAGCTACGAAATCGATCAATTTCGGAGTATCTTATCAAGTGGAAGAACTTATCTGCGGAAGATTCCACATGGGAGTATGAGAATTTTATACAAAAGTATCCAGAACTACTCAAGCGTTGAGGACAACACTTTTTTTGAAAGAGAGGGGCATGTTGGGTCCCCATAATACTAGTGATTACCCCATTACGATGGTAGTTGTACCCCTTATTAATATTGTTGTGCCCCTATTGCCCCCATATTGTTATTATTGTGCCCCATAGAATCCCTCTATTGTTATTTTTGTGGCTTTATATTATTATTGTGAGGTCGGCTGGGTTATATTGTGACTCTTTAGACTCCTATATATAGAAAGGAGGTTTTGTCATTTGTATCATCCAAGAATTTTTAATTTATGTAATGTAAAGGAGGTTGCCCCCTCGAAGAGGCTAAATTCTAAGGTGTTGATCTATATTTTCTATCTTTTCTTGAGCTGGTTTCATAACACTGTTTGGAAGAATGTGGGGCAATTTCTCCAATGATGTCCAATCCCCATTGCTCAAATGGTTGTTCAATGTTGGCCGATTGCAAAGGGAAGGCTGATTTCCTTTGTCTTCCACTAGAAGTTTGGCAATTTTGGCATTTCCTTACATATTCATGAGCATCTCTAAACAGAGTGGGCCAATAGTATCCAGCATGGATGACTTTGTGAGCTGTTGTATTAGCTCCAAAGTGGCCTCCTGCTGGTCCATCATGTAATTCCTGAAAACCTTTTGTGCTTCATGTTTTTCAAGGCATCTTAACAAAATTGAATCATAATTTTGCCTAAAAGGCACATCATCAATAATGGTAAAATTTTTTGCTTTCAATCTTATGGCCCTTTTTTTTTTGTAAGACAGGTTGGGAGGTGCATATCCATTTTTCAAATAAAATATTCAATCAGCATATTTTTATTCAGAGTCAACGATACTTATCTGGTTGATCGCTTCAAATTGATCTGTATCACTCGATTATGGAATGTTGGATGCTCCTGCCAACAACCTGCAAAAACCTTGGCCTCTAACAATCTTTGCTGGCTTGATTTCTAGGTCGTATTCTTGAAGTGTTGTTACCCAGTTTGCCCTTTTTTCTCCCAATTCTCTTTGGATTAATAGTTGCCTTACTGAAGGGAAAGGAACTATAACTTTTGTATGGGCTTTTAAAAGGAAGGGTCTGTAATGTTTAACAGCTTTATATACAATAAAGGCTTGTTTTTCTACTTCGGAGTAGTTTAGTTCAGCGCCCTGAAGATTTGACCTATAGAATGAAATGGGTGCTTCCAAATTGTGATTGTTGATCTGTGTGAGTACTGCAGCATAAGAGAAATCAGATGCGATGGTATACAATGTAAAATGATTAGAAAAATTTGGAGTATTTAGAGTGGGGGCATTGATTATTGATTGTTTGATTAATTCAAATGCTTCCTTTTCTGTCATTCCCCATTTAAAGACTGAATTTTTCTTAATCATAGTTTTAAGTGGCAAAATGATTGGAGAAACTTTTGGAACGAATCTCTTAACAAAATTGATTTGGCCTAAAAATGACTGCATGGATTTCTTATTGTGAGGAAAATGGATTTCAGAGATTTCTTTAATCCTGTCTAGATCAATATAAATGCCATCTTTAGAAATAATAAAGCTTAGGAGCTTGCCTTGATCAAGAGCGAAAAAGGATTTTTTAGGGTTACGAGAAATACCATATTTCTTACAGCGTTGAAAGATTTGATTTAAATCATGCAAGTGACTAGATCTCTCTTTAGAAAATACAGTAATATCATCTAAGTAGACGACTACTGTTCTATTAATTAACCCTTTGAAAGCAATATCCATTGCTCTTTGAAAATTGGCTCCTGCATTAATAAGTCTGAAAGGCATTTTCTGATATGCATACATTCCCCATTTTGTTCTGAATGTGGTTTTGAGTTGGTCATCAGGATGGACCAAAATTTGATTATATCCTGAAAAACCGTCCAAAAAGGACATTAACTCTGAGCCTGCCACCAAGTGGAGTATCTACTCCATAGTGGGTAATGGGAAGTTATCTTTTAAACTCGCCTTATTTAAATTTCTGAAATCAATACAAATCCTTATGTCGCCATTTTTCTTTCTGACTGCTACCATATTGGAGACCCAGTTTGAATGTCGGACGGAAAAAATAATCTTAGCTTTCAAGAGTTTATTAAGTTCTAATTTTATTTGACCGTCTAAGTTTGGATGTATTTTTCTCAACTTTTGTTGAACTGGTTTCTGTTCGGGAAGCATCGAAATAGTGTGCTGGATAATGGATGTATCATATGTTTTTAGATCGTCATATTTCCAAGCAAAAACATGTTTATTTTTGTGTAACAGTCTAATGAATGCTTCTTTTTCCTCCATGGAAAGCCCTAATCCTAAATTAATGTTTTGAGGAGTTTGTTCAGTGCCAAGGTTTATTAATTCAAACCTTAAGGTAGAGCTCTAGAACTTCGTATTGGACACAGGTTTAAACCTGTCTTTAATATCATAAAGATCATCAAACTTCACCACAGGCTCTGGGATTGAGTTTTCTTCATGCTTATCTCGCATTTGAATATCATGCTCGTCTTCCTCAATGATTTGATTATCATTGGATTTTTCGGAGGTTAAAAACTGTAAAATGTCTTCATCATGGTTGAATACTCTCTAATTAGTTACATTGTCAGGAATGGATGGCCTAAAAAGAAGTTCTACTGAAAATCTATCTGGGCTATAGTCTTCAGAAGGGAGGAGCTTGGAAGCGACATTGGCTAGCAAGTCGGCTGCCGAATTTTGAGACCTGGGAATGGAAGAAATATTCAATGCTAAAAAGTGGGATGTGAGCTCTTGTACTAGCGATTGATAATGTTTGAGATGGTTCGAAAGGCAATGAATTGTATTCCTTACCTGTTTAACAATAATCTCAGAATCTCCAAACACTTTCAAGTATTGGACTTTGAGGCCGATCGCTTTATATAGTCCTTGGACTAATGCTTCGTACTTAGCTGTGTTATTGGTGCATTCAAACTCTACCTGCAAGACAACATTGTTTTTTCTCCTTGTGGGCTAACCAAAATACATCCTGCTCCTGATCCTTCACTAGACTTGGATCCATCAAAATATAAAGACCAAATAAAAGAATTATCTACAATCTTACTTACAAAATTCTCAGTAACATTAACACATTTAGGCCTGTCGTTCTGTGAAAAATTTTCAATTTGCGATGTCAAATTTTTAACCGAGAAAGGAGATGGCTGGGCAATATAATTGCCAAAAAATGACTCAGAAGAATAATTTCCTAAAATATTGTTGTTGAACGCAATTGGTTGATTTTCTTGTTCAAATTCTGTAACAGTGTGGGTCATATGTTTCTCCCGATCGATCTTTATTTTATTGGGCGTGCCCTTATAGGGGAGCCACATATGGGACCAATCAGTGGAAATATACCTGTGGAGCTTTTCTGACCATTCCCTGCTTAAAATCAACCCATAGAACTCAGGTATATCGGTGACTAGGATATCAATCCTTTGGACTATTCGTCGATCCGCCGATAACCTGATGGTAACAGATTTGATTTCCCCTAAAACTTGAAATTTAGTTCTATCTAACTGCACAATGTGAATTGAAGATTTCTGAGGTTCTATGTTCAGTTTAGAACAAACTGAAGCAGGCATTATATTAAATGATGCCCCAGAATCAATTAAGCACTTATGTAGATTTCGATTGTAAATTTCATATGTTAAGAGGAAAGGAGGAGTATGGGAATTTGATCTATCTCCAATCAGAATTGTATCAGTTGCCTCAACCCTACCAGAAGGTGGTTGTCTTGAGTCACTTGCAGCTTTAGTACTGGGAAGAGGTGAAGCAGGAACTGCATTAAGTTCTTTGAGAAGTAATTTTTGTTGATGCTTTAATTTACTAAGTTCAAACATGGTGATGTTTGCCTTAGTTTTCCTCATGTGATCGACAATATTATAATCCATCGAATCAGATACTACCAATGTCTTGGATGACGAAGGTATATTGGAGGATGACGGCTAATTCTGAGATACTGTTGCGGCTGGCTTCCTTGTGGGTGCCTTTTCTTTTGCAGTATTGGTACCAGCACTCCTTTTCTTTGAATTGGCTTGAACAGGTTCGCGAGTAGCTTTACTCCTTGTACTGACGAGAAAGGCTTCTTTCTTAGCGTCAGTATCGGAATTAGGGAGTATAAAGTCCCACATCCCATGGCATTCAACAAATTCCTCTTTTTCTTCTTTGGATGGTGTAATTGTTTCTTCTTCTTCTTCTTCCTCAGGATCTGAATCTGCATAAGATATGACATTTGGAGGCTTGGACTCAGGTTTTTTGAAATTCCTATAAGGTTTCTTTGTTGAGGACTCTGCTACTTGTTTCTTAATCTCAACCATTTCGTTCGAGATGGTTTTAAGGACTTTTTGAAGGCCCTCCATGTCATATGGATCTTTAGTGGCCTTTTTCTTCGAATCATCCTTGAAGGACACTTTTTTGGATTTTCGTTCTTCTAGGGTAGTTTTCTTTTCCAAGGCGATTACACTTTTTTCAACAACGAGGGCTTCCTTCATGTTTTCGGCCAATGTAGGTTGTTTATCCCTATCCAAAAAAATGGTTATGTTTGAGGGTAAGGCGGTAATATACCACTCGCTTCTAACTTGTTCGCTTGGCTTATCATCGGTAGGGATTTTGTTCAAGAGTTTGTTAAATCAGGAGTTAAACTCCTTAATGGGTTCTCTTGACTTGATCCTTAAATTGGAAAGGGCATGGATGAGTGTAGCCAAGGATCTATCATCGCCGTATTTGGTAAGGAACTGTTCCTGAAAGATATTCCAACTGGTGATGGATCCAGAGGGTAAGGAAAAATACCAAGACCTTGCTGACCCTTGTAGTGTATAGGGAAACAATCTAACTACCACATCTTCTTCAGTCACTCCCTTCAAATTGACTGACAACAAAAAATTATTTATGTGTTCTTCTGCTGACGTTCCAGCATCTGGATTGAACTTTGGTAGCCATTTTTCGGGATAATCGGGTAACAAATGTAAAGGCTTAGGTATGGTGACTGCACCAGGACTTCTCCATGGTCTTTGATCCATTTTAGGAGTACCAGCGATTGCCTGTGGTGTTCCAGGTGCTTGAGGGGGAGGTGGAAATGAAGACTGAAAAGATTGTGATGTTTGAGGCGAAGTCCCTTGGTGAACAACAATATGTAGTGGTGAAGTGGGTGTTTGACTTCGCACGGGTGATGATGAAATGGAAGATGATGGAGAAAAGGTTTCACTACCAGAACCTTCAACGGTCTTTTTAATCCTTTTCCTTTGGGGTAAAGGAAACTCAGGTGGTTCAATACCTAATTTTTCACTTTGAAGTCTAGTAAGGTGAGGAGGTAGGTGGAATTGCGAAGTCTGATTGCCTTGTGATACTTCAGTCCTAGGAGGCGAAATCGAGAAGCCTTGAAGTTTCTGGATGATAGATTGAACTTCAGGGGACTCCGGACTTAAGTGTTCTGAAGTATGATGAAGTTGAGCAGTAGTGGTTGATTCTTCCTCATCTCGTGTGGATACTGATGATTCAGGATGCGAACGAGAGGTCCAAGGAGAGGTGGAGGGTGAGTTACTCTTTAAATGGTTTGTAGGTTTTGGCTTACTTGCCATTCATAGTGGCTGGCCCTCCTTCTAGCGCCAGAAAATGTTGAATGCCTCGAAAATCGCTGTAACAACATTGGGGGATAACCACCCAGTCCGGACCTTAGTACAACTCCTTTTCCATTTGGGATGGTGGCTCTGACTGGATATAACGGGACCAGTTTCCCGATAATGAATAAAAGGGGTGGATGAGTGATGGGTTGTCTATTCTAATCATAGGTGGATAACTTAATATATCAACAAAAATACGAAAACTAATACTAATCCCGGGAACAACTATTCTTTTGAAATGCAATGTTTAATAATCCTTGTCTATTGAGAGGCATGTAGATGACTCTGTAAAATAAACATAGATATTCTATCATTTAAAGATTACTTCATCTAAATAGTTAAACAGAGTGATTAACACAAAATTACTGCATTTATCATTTATATCATTGATACATATATGATTGAGAGAAAAGCATGCTATAAACAACCAATAGTGGGATGCATAAAGGATGTTGTTAAAACACATATATATAAGTGATAATAGCAAGAGCGATCAAATGACAATTCATATAACAAGAATGAGTCCATACATAGATAATAGTACCATATGAGCTGCTAATCAATCCCAATATCAATCGCTATTTGAAATTCTTCCTTCAATGCAGAAATGCTTTCAAACAAAGACAATAGTGCACATTTGTATAAAAGCTTCCTTATCAAAATCAGAATGATTGGTCCAGTTTCATAAAAGAATATCCCTGAAGTACAATAGTGCAGCTTCAGGGTTTAAGTCATATACAAAACTTTACGACCCTTTCTAAATGCATGAAAGGGTCTATAAATACTACTAAACTAAAAAAAATCTATGAAAACAAAATCCTACTTAATTGGCATCAATTAATACTACCTATCTTCTTGGGAGCGATCTGGCAGTTGGCGATGTGAATCATGACTCAAGCTGTTTGCCTTTAAAGCTGAGCTGGCTTATCACAAGCATTGGTTCCACTTCGGGTAGTCTTTTGAGGCACAAGCTGAGTTGGGCAGCAAAGGTGGCATCCTAAATATCGGGTATAATATACCCGATCACATATGTGAGGCATTTTACGGTGGCTCTCTGGCTGTGTGGCTTCACTAAAAAGAACCAATAGGCATCCCATGTCAAACTGTCGATCCCCGCAATTAACCTTCCATTTTTCTCCAGATCTGGGTAGCATGAATGCTCCAACATCTTTGTTGTTGTTAATTGGCCTAGAGTACATTAAGAAATCATGTTAGACAAGTAAAGAGTATTATTTACCAATTCAACCAAATTACTAGTGGTTGCCTTGCATCTTAAAATCGCTCTTTCTGCCTTCATTAACTGTGATTGCCATTCTGTGAATAATATTTCCTTATGTGATTCCAGAATCCTTGGTAGGTTAGCCGCCTGTCCTTGATCGGAATCTTGCCATTCCAGAAAATTTGTCAATGTTTCTTCGGCCTGATCCAAATCTGTCCTTGCCTTTTCTACTTTTTCACTTATGGATGTCACTAAGTCACACAATGGCTCTGCCTGGGTGATTTTCTGGCACAAGAGCTTCATTTGATTTATCAATGCTTTATTTAATGTAAACGCCTCCGCTTTAAACTCATCTACCTGAGGGAGCTTTTTCATTTGCTCAATTTGAGCTGATAATTGAGCGATTTGCTCATCTTTGGATTTTAACATTCCCTCAGTTGATGTTTTTAATTGCGTCAATGCTGCCGATAGCTCCTTTTTCTTTTGGATTGCGCTCTCGTCAATCCTCTGTTTTTCTTCCTGCAATTGATTAGTCAGCTGATTATTATTTGTTGTTGTACTAGAAATTGTTGTTCTACCTGCTCTGCCTTCTGCTGCACTTCCGATAATTGAGCCTGTAGCAAAAAGATGTCTTGATCTTTTGCCTTTAATAGACTTCTCACCTCCGATGCTTTATCTATTTTTGCCGCCGAATATGCTCCAGCGTATTGCGATAACTTTGTCAAGTCATCGGATGGGTCAAATTCTTCCTTCCAACCACATTGCCCGTTACTGTTAATTCAGGGAATAAAGAAGGTTGATCAGTCCTTCTCCTCTTCCTCTGTCATTTCACTGCAGCTTTATGCTTAGGGCTGTAGAAGACATCCAAGGGAGGAATCTCTTCTATCTGCAAGATGATTTTTCCCGATGGGTCCTTTGGAATTATTTCCGTTTCCTTTAATTTGGATGGGTCGTTGGTTTCGCCCGAAACCTGCTTTGATGTCGCTTCCTGTGTGTCGCCCTCTTTTCAAACCTCATCAACTTTAGAGCATTCTAGATTTTCGATGATTGAATTGAATTGCTGCCATTCCTGGAGCAATTTCGGATCAATCTGTGTATCATCATTAACTTTTGAACCGCTCTGTTCTTGCGTTTTCGCCTGGGTTTCCTCCTGTCTCTGCAAGTTTGCCTGGGTTTCTTCCTGCCTCTGGTCATTCACTTCCTCCTGCTGCTTTGATGTAATAGGAGGTTCTTTATCATGTCGCTGCTCAGGCTCGCTTGATTTTGTTGTTGTTGGAGTAGTCGCTAACAGGTCTAGAGGTAGAGTTTGCAACCTCTGCTCTCTAATTATGTTAAATTCGACTAGCCCCTCATCATTGTATTCATTTATGGCGAGTGATTTAACTTGATATAGCGACTCGGCCGATGCGAACAAGTCCTCAAATATGTCTTCTTTGTGCTCGAACTTGGCCAATTTGGCCTGGTCGAGTGCAAGGTAGGCGATTTTTTTCGGATCGAATCGTCTGCTCGGCAGAGTTGCCAGGGTCAGTGAATTTATTTTCTCAGCTTTTTTCTCTGCATGTTTGAGATCACGCAGAGTGTAGATACCAATTCGCAAAGGAAAGGAGGGCTAGACGTGCTTCTTTTCTTTTTTCAGAGTTTGAGTAACCCCATCAACATTGTTTTGATAGGCTATTTCCCTGGCAAGTAGTTTATCAAGGATGTATAGAGGAAGAACATGGGGCTTGGCTTGACTGCCAAAAACTCTTATATAGGTGAACTTTTCTTCTCCAAACCAACTCCCTACGGCAGTTAAATCCACCCCTACTTGGTCAGAAATCTTAGGAGCAGGCTTATTGAAAATGGAATAATGAATAAGCAACATGAAACCGTCGCAGATTTGATACAAATGGTGTTTGTAGTTGGTCTTCCACAACTTTTGATGATATATGTGGATGCGTGCGGGGTCTTGCGACATCCACCTCCATCTGAGCACAGGAAATTTAGAATTAAAACACAAAACATCTAATACATAGGCATTATAGTAAAATGGCGGAATGAACCTCTCAGTGACACGAGAGTTGAATCTGAAATTAAGAATGGCAGTTGCTAGCTTATCGGATAGTATATCTGCCCAATCCATTATTTCACCACTACATGCCGCCTCCATTAAGGGGACCATTTCTATGATAAAATTGGCGGAATCATGTAATCCCCATAGTCTGCACATCATAATCCCAGCATAGCAATAAGGAGAGCATAGAGAATCGACTGAGTACTTACCCGAAGATTCGTGCTTGTGCTTTGCTGGATTTTGTCTCCAGCCTCGAATTGGTTCGGATTCAGTCTCATTTTCTGCTCGGAACTTCTCTAGGAATGTCGTGTTATACTTCTTCTCTTCTGCCGGCAAATGATACATTTGCCTTAGATCTTCGGCTCGAAAAGAACCGAAAATCCTCCCATCTATAGTGCTGAAAGTTCTATCGGTAATTGGGATCTCTTGAATCGCCCATCTTACCACATCCGTATATGGGAGAATTTGCTCCCAGGCCGTTATTCTGTGAAGAAAGGAATTGGCCAAGTCTTTCAGATTAGCCTCAGATTTGCTAGTGCTGTCGCATGAGACTTGTATTCCCGTCACCCTCGGCTCTTCGGCTTCAATCAAGTTATATGTTCCTTGCCAAGTAGCTCTAGTAAGTCCCAGGCATGTAGTGTCCGATATAAGCCCTTTCTTTTTACTGCCTGGATCCACGACGGGTTGTCCTGCGAGCGGCGAAGCGGAAGGCATTGTGGTCTTTTTGGACTTCTTTCCCATTCCACTCAAATCTGTCTCTACGGGAGAATTCTGCACAGAGAGAATGATAAGATTAATACAGGAAACAATAACATGAATCAAATAGACTGAGATATATATATATATATATATATATATATATTGATAAATTCATGGTGATCGATTGACTTAAGATGGCTTCGAATCAAATATGAAAACAGATCACAAGCTTGTTGTTTTCATTAAATGGTCGTTAAGGCCTGTCAATCTCATCAATACCAGTCGTTTCGATTAATGGCCGAATGATTTATTTGAAGCGTGCCTTGAGCGATTTGGCGGTTGAGCGTGGATGAGCGGCTTTTCGAAAGATAGTGCCTTAATTACGAATAAATTGTATTAAACTGCCTTTATGGTTTTACTTTGAAAACTGTGCTTTTGCCTTTATCTCAATCGGGCATCAGGGAAAATCATAAGTCATTGTTTTGGTTCCATTTGGAATCCCCGATCACCGATAGCGATATCGCATCGCGTCGGGAGTAGCGAGTAGGGCGGTTAAGAAGGCGTGCGTAGTCAATCGTCGATTGCAGATAGAGATATCGCATCGCATCGAGGCAAGAGGGAGCTTATTTGCGTTAAGCCATTATCATCGATTACCGATTGCCGATATCGCATCGCATCGAAGCAAGGGGGGTTTAATTGCGTTCCTTCATTTCTTACCGATACCCGATAGAGATTTCACATCGGAGCAAATCAAAATATCCTCAAGTTGTGTTCCCTTTGTCATTGCGATATGCGATCTTGCGATCGCTTTATCGCAATGACAAAAGATTAATCGTTTTACGTTAAGGTTTTTTGATTGGTTTATGGAAAAGGCTTTTTGGTAATGTTTTCTTTTATTTCTTCGGGCCTTTTAGAATAGAACTTAAATTGATACCAGTCCCAAGGGATAGCTCAAATGGTCGAGTTCCCGTTGCTAAGTACCTTGCCAATTGGGAGGTCACAGGGTCAAATCTCCTCGACGCCCTTGGGGTTAGGCTTGCCCAGAAAAGCCGACGGGTAGATCCCTTCGGGTGGAACTGCCCGGATATTTTCCTCGTGGATGTAGCGGCCACTCAGTGACCGTGAACCACAGTTTAAAAAAAAAAAAAAAGAACTTAAATTGATACCAATTAAAAAACAAAATTTGAAAAGGGACCCATTTCATATTATGGTTTTGAGATAATATTGATATGAAATGGGGGTTGTTGTAGGGCACAAAATTGGCGATTCGCTGGAAGAAACAGTTATCTCTGCAAAGTATAGAAATACTTAAACTTTTTCAAAAATAGAAATTTTATCAAAAGGGAAAATTCTAATATAACTAGGTATAGTTGCATTCTAAACAAAACAAAACTTTCTCAGCTAATTCCCCTTTTTGTTAAAATATATACATTCTAGATTTTTGAATTGGCCTCTATTGGTTGGTATTGATAAAACAGAAAACCTTTCCAAATCAGCTATTAAAATTAACTCCTTTGTCATAGGTAGAGCCTCTGTTGCCAGCAAACGTCCATAGTTTCTGCAGGGATACCTTTTAACCATATCATTGTCTATTGTCCCATTCACCTTAGAGCATGATTAACAGAATGAATTCAAAATATGTTTTTCACATTTTCTATTTCTTTTCTTTTTTCTGTTATTTTGTAAGTTAAAAATCCATTGCCCTGGTGTGGTGGCCAGTTAAGTGACAATGCCATTCACTGGTAGTAATCTAACCGAACAAGCTGGCTCGTAATGAGACCCCTTGTCTTACAATTGAAGCCATTACCCTGTTTTGGTATGCAGTATTGGTAATGTCGGCTAAAATATTTCCCTATGAACATGGTAAGCAGGCTTATAATAAGACCTCTTATCTTTTATATCTAGTATCCTTGGAATTATATTCTGAGTAATCACAAACTTGAGTAAGTGGGATAGACAATTTCCTCCTTAAGAGAAGATGGATGACAAGGTAAGAGTTGGAGATGCTGAAATTGGATTAGCTTCTTTTTTTATATTGATAACCTCTTCGTGACCAATTTGAAAAATCTAGAAAGATTTACAATATTTATAAACTTCGAGAGGGGTTCACTAGGATTGTAGTGTAGTTTCAGAATGCAATTATATCTAATTTCCTAGAAATCATTCCTTTTGTTTAAGACTTCTATTTATTTAAAAGTAAATATCAACACTACTTGTTTTGAGAAACTCTTTGAATACAGCAAAGGTCAAATAGAAGATACCTTACAGTTTTATTTTCTAATGCTCCTACAAACTACAAAAATGCTATTAAAAGGATAAGGGGTTACCTCCTCAATTGAAGAATTTCTTTAAGATAAGACCATTAACAGGGAGAGAATCTCTCAACCCCTGATAAATCTTGTAATATAAAGGTCGAATGGCCTATCTTTTCACAGATCTGAAATGGTCCAAGCCACATTTTCTGAAACTTGGTGTGTTTTCCCTTATCTTCATGGGCTTTGTCCCATTTCAGGACTAAATCACCAATTTGAAATTGCTTGGAACCAGATGAAATTGAATCGAATGATGACTTGATGATCTGCTGATGTTTCGCATGAATGATTTTAGCTTTTTCTCTTTCTTCTTCTAATTTTAGAATTTGATCATGTCTAAGTTGTAAAGAAGAAGAAGGGATTTCTTCAATAAATTGAACTAGGGCTAGAGAAGGAAGGATGAGATTGTTGGTAGCACTGCTTCTTTTCCATACACAAGTTTAAACGGGGAAGAACCTATAGAAGCTTTTTGCATTATCCTGTCAGCCCATAATGCAAATATTAAAGATTTGTGCCAGTTCTTATGATTCTGTTCGATAGTTTGCTTGATAATTTTAATAAGATTTTTGTTTATAGATTCGGCCAAACCATTGCCCTGAGGATAATATTTAGCAGAATATTTGAGTTTGAATCCTCTTTTAATTGCGAAATCAAACATAGCATTGCCTGAAAAGTAAGATGCATTATCAAAAACAAGAGCATTCGGGACACCAAACCTGGTAATGATGAATTGATCTATAAATTCAAATAATGGCTTCAGAATTTGGTTGTCTTTAAAAAGGAATCGCTTCAACCCACTTGGTAAAGTAATCAGTAGCGGTAAGGATATACTTATGCTGTTTGGAAGAATTTGGGGTAATCTCTCCAATAATGTCCAATCCCCATTGCTCAAATCGCTGTTCAATGTTTACCGGTTGCAGAGGGAAGGCTGATTTCCTTTGTCTTCCACTTGAAGTTTGACAATTTCGGAATTTCCTTACATATTCATGAGCATTTATAAACAGAGTGGGCCAATAATATCCAGCATGGATGACTTTGTGAGCTGTTGTATCAACTCCAAAGTGGCCTCCTGCTGGTCCATCATGTAATTCTTGCAAAACCTTTTGTGCTTCAGGTTTTTCAAGGCATCTCAATAAACTTGAATCATTATTTTGCCTAAAAAGCACATCATCAATAATGGTAAAAAAAAATTCTTTCAATCTTATGGCCCTTTTGCTTTTGTAGGATAGGTTGGGAGGTGCATGTTCGTTTTTTAAATAAAATATTAAATCAACATACTGTGACTCAGAGTCAATGATACTTATCTGGTTGATCACTTCAAATTGATCTATATCACTTGATTCCGGAATGTTAGATGCTCATGCCAATAACCTGCAAAAACCTTGGCCTCTAACAATCTTTGCTGGCTTGATCTCTAGGTCATATTCTTGAAGTGTTGTTACCCCAATTTGCCCTTTTTTCTCCCAATGTTCTCTTTGGATTAATAGTTGCCGTACTGAAGAGAAAGGAACTATAACCTTTGTATGGGCTTTTAAAAGGAAGGGTCTGTAATGTTTAACAGCTTTATATACAGCAAAGGCTTGTTTTTCTACTTCGGAGTAATTTAGTTCTGCACCTTGAAGATTTGAACTATAGAATGAAATAGGTGCTTCCAAATTGTGACTATTAATCTGTGTAAGTACTGCAGCATAAGAGAAATCGGATGCGATGGTATACAATGTAAAATGATTAGAAAAATTTGGAGTGTTTAGAGCTGGGGCATTGATTATTGATTGTTTGATTAATTCAAACGCTTCCTTTTCTGGCGATCCCCATTTAAAGACTGAATTTTTCTTAATCATAGTTTGAAGTGGCAAAATAATCTGAGAAAAGTCTGGAACGAATCTCTTGACAAAATTGATTTGGCCTAAAAATGACTGCATGGATTTCTTATTGCGAGGAAAAGGGATTTCAGAGATTTCTTTAATCCTGTCCGGATCGATATAAATGCCATCTTTAGAAACAATAAAGCCTAGGAGCTTACCTTCATCAAGAGCGAAAAAGGATTTCTTAGGGTTTAAAGAAATACCATATTTCTTACAGCGCTGAAAGATTTGATTTAAATCATGCAAGTGGTTGGATCTCTCTTTAGAAAATACAGTAATGTCATCTAAATAGACGACTACTGTTCTATTAACTAACCCTTTGAAAGCGATATCCATTGCTCTTTGAAAAGTGGCTCCTGCATTAATAAGTCCGAAAGGCATTTTCTGATATACATACGTTCCCCACTTTGTTCTGAATGTGGTTTTGAGTCGGTCATCAGGATGGACTAAAATTTGGTTATATCCTAAAAAACCGTCCAAAAAGGACATTAACTCTGAGCCTGCCACTGATTGGAGTATCTGCTCCATAGTGGGTAATGGGAAGTTATCTTTTAAACTTACCTTATTTAAATTTATGAAATCAATACAAATCCTTATGTCGCCATTTTTCTTTCTAACTGGTACCATATTGGAGACCTAGTTTGAGTGTCGTACGGGAAAAATAATCTTAGCTTTCAAGGGTTTATTGAGTTCCGATTTTATTTGACCCTCTAAGTTTGGATGTATTTTTCTCAACTTTTGTTGAACTCGTTTCTGTTCGGGAAGCATCGGGATAGTGTGCTGGATAGTAGATGTATCATACGTTTTTAGATCGTCATATTTCCAAGCGAAAACATGTTTATTCTTTCGTAACAGACTAATGAATGCTTCCTTTTCCTCTATGGAAAGTCCTAATCCTAAATTAATGTTTTGAGGATTTTGTTCGGTGCCAAGGTTTATCAATTCAAACCTTAAAGGTAGAGCTCTGGAGCTTTGTATTGGACACAGGTTTAAACCTGTCTTTAATATCGTAAAGGTCCTCAAGCTTCACCACGCGCTTTGGGATTGATTTTCTCCTCATGTTTTATCTCGCATTTGAATATCGTGCTCGTCTTCCTCGATGATTTTGATTATCATAGGATTTTCGGAGGTCAGAAATTGTAAAAATGTCTTCATCGTGGTTGAATACTCTCCAATTGGTTACATTGTCAGGAATGGATGGCCTAAAAAGTAATTCTACTGAAAACCTATCTGGACTATAGTCTTCGGAAGGGAGTAGCTTGCAAGCGACATTGGCTAGCAATTCAACTGCCGAATTTTGCGACCTGGGAATGGAAGAAATATTGAATGCTAAAAAATGGGAAGTGAGCTCTTGTTCTAGCGATTGATAATGTTGGAGATGGTTCGAAAGACAATGAATTGTATTCCTTACCTGTTTAACAATAATCTCAGAATCTCCAAAGACCTTTAAGTATTGGACTTTGAGGTCGATCTCTTTGTACAGTCCTTGGACTAATGCTTCGTACTCAGCTGTGTTATTGGTGCATTCAAACTCTAATCTACAGGACAGCATTTTTTTTTCTCCTTGCGGGCTAACCAAAATACATCCTGCTCCTAATCCTTCACTAGACTTGGATCCATCAAAATATAAAGACCAAAATAAAGAATTATCTACAATATTACTTACAAAATTCTCAGTAACATTAACACATTTAGACCTGTCGGTCTGCGAAAAATTTTCAATTTGCGATGCGGAATTGTTAATTGAGAAAGGAGATGGCTGGACAATATAATTGCCAAAAAATGACTCAAAAGAATAATTCCCTAAGATATTGTTGTTGAACGCAATCGGTTGATTTTCTTGTTCAAATTCTGTAACAGTGTGGGTCATATGTTTCTCTCGATCGATCTTTATTTGATTGGGCTTGCCCTTATAGGGGAGCCACATATGGGACCAATCGGTGGAGATATACCCATGGAGCTTTTCTTACCAATCCCTGCTTAAAATCAACCCATAGAATTCAGGTATATCGGCGACTAGGATGTCAATCCTTTGGACTATTCGTGGATACGCTGATAACCTGATCGTTACAAAGTTTATTTCCCCTAGAACTTGAACTTTAGTTCTATCTAACTGCACAATGTGAATAGAAGATTTCTGGGGTTTTATATTCAGTTTAGAACAAACTGAAGCAGACATTATATTAGATGATGCCCCATAATCAATTAAGCAGTTATGTAGATTTCGATTGTAAATTTCATATGTTAAGAGGAAAGGAGGGGTATGGGAATTTGATCTATCTCCAATCAGAATTGTGTTAGTTGCCTCAACTCTACAAGAAGGTGGTTGTCCTGAGTCGCTTGCAGCTTTAGTGCTGGGAAGAGGTGAAGAAGGAACAACATTAAATTCTCTGAGAAGTAATTTTTGTTGATGTTTTAATTTACTAAGCTCAAACATGGTGATGTTTGCCTTAGTTTTCTTCATGTCATCGACAATATTATAATCCATCGAATCAGAAACTACCAATGTTTTAGATGACGAAGGTGTAGTGGAAGATGATGGCTGATTGTTAGATACTATCGCGGCTGGCTTTCTAGCGGGTACCTTTTCCTTTACAGTATTGGCTCCAGCACTCCTTTTCTTTGGATTAGCTTGAACGGGTTCGGGAGTACCTTTACTCCTTGTAGTGACAGGAAAGGCTTCTTGCTCAGTGTCAGTATCGGAATTAGGGAGTATAAAATCCCACATCCCGTGACATTCAACTACTTCCTCTTCTTCTTCTTCAGATGGTGTAACTGTTTCTTCCTCTTCTTCTTCATCAGGATCTGAGTCTGCATATGATATAACATTTGGAGGTTTGGACTCGGGTTTCTTGAAATTCCTATATGGTTCTTCGTTGAGGATTCTGATACTTGTTTCTTGATCTCAACCATTTCGTTCGACATAGTTTTAAGGACTTTTTGAAGGCCCTCCATGTCATATGGATCCTTAGTGTTCTTTTCCTTAGAGTCGTCTTTAAAGGACACTTTTTTAGATTTTCTTTCTTCCAAGGCAGTTTTCTTTTCTAAGGCGATTACACTTTTTTCTACAGCGAGTGCTTCCTTCATGTTTTCGGCTAATGTGGGCTGTTTGGCCCTATCAACAAATATGGCAATGTTTGAAGGCAAAGCAGTGATATACCACTCGCTTCTAACTTGTTCACTTGGCTTATCATCAGTGGGGATCTTGTTCAAGAGTTTGTTAAATCTGGAGTTGAACTCCTTGATGGGTTCTCTTGATTCGATCCTTAAATTTGAAAGATCATGGACAAGTGTAGCTAAGGATCTGTCATCACTGTATTTGGTGAGAAACTATTCCTGGAAGATATTCCAACTCGTGATGGATCCAAAGGGTAAGGAAAAATACCAAGACCCTGCAGATCCTTGTAGTGAATAGGGAAACAATCTTACTACCACATCTTCTTCAGTGACTCCCTTTAGATTGACTGACAGCATAAAATTATTAATATGTCCTTCTGCAGAAGTTCCAGCATCTGGATTAAATTTGGGTAACCATTTCTCGGGGTAATCGGGTAATGGATGTAAAGGTGCAGGCATAGTAACCGCACCAGGAATTCTCCATGGTCTTTGAGCCATTTTAGGGTTACCGACATTCGCTTGTGGTGTTCCAGGTGTTTGAGGTGGAGGTGGAAGTACTGACTGAAAATATTGTGATGTTTGAGATGAAGTCCCTTGATGAACAACTATATGAAGTGGTGATGTGGGTGTATGACTTCGCACAGGTGATGATGAAATGGAAGATGATGGAGAAAGGGTATCGCTACCAGAACCTTCAGTTTTCTTTTTGATCCTTTTCCTTTCGGGTAAAGGAAATTCAGGTGGCTCAATACCTAGCTTTTCACTAGGGAGTCTGGTAAGATGAGGGGGTAAGTGAAATTGCGAAGTGTGACTGCCTTGTGATACTTCAGATCTAGGAGGGGATATTGAGAAGCCCTGAAGTTTTTGGATGATGGATTGGACTTCAAGGGACTCCGGACTTAAGTGTTCTGAAGTATGATGTAATTGAGTAGTAGTGGTTGATTCCTCTTCGTCTCGTCTGGATACTTGAGATTTAGAATGCGAACGAGATATTCGAGGAGAGGTGGAGGGTGAGTTTCTCTTTGAATGGTTTGTAGGTGTTGGCTTACTCGCCATTCATAGCGTATGGCCCTCCTTCTAGCACCAGAAATGTTTAGGCCTCGGGAATCGTTGCCACAACATCGGGGATAACCACCCGGTCCGGACCTTGGTACATCTCCTTTTCAGTTTGGAATGGTGGCTCCGACTGGAGATAACGGGACCAGTTTCCCGATAATGAAATAAAAGGGATGGATGGGTGATGAATAAATTGCTTAAATGATAGGCGAATGACTTATTCTATTGACAAAATAGGGAAACTAATATTAATCCCGGGAACAACTTATTCATTCAGAATGTAGCATTAAATAATATTTATTTATTTATCAGGCATATAGATGACTCTGTAAAATAAATAAGGATGTTCAATCATTCAAATATTTCTTCACATGAATAGTCACAATGAAGCGATGCGTACAGACTACTACATTCACTGTTCATATCATCGATACATATATACGTCTAAAAGGAAAGCATGCGATAAACAACCAGTAGTGGAATGCATAAAGAATGCTATGAAAAACACCTATATATATAAGTGATAATAGCGAGAGCGATTTCAATAACAATTCATATAACGAAAAAGAATACAGATGCAGATAATAGTACCATGTGAGCTGTAGATCGATCCGAAATATCAATCGCTATTCAGAATTCCTTCTTCAACACATCAACAGAAATGCTTTCAAACAATGACAATAGTGCACATTTGCATAAAAGCTTTCCTTATCAAATTCAGAATAATTGGTCAAGTTTCATAAAAGAATATCCCTGAAGTACAATAGTGCAACTTCAGTGTTTAAGTCAAATACAAAACTTTTATGACCCTTTCTAAATGCGTGAAAGGGTCTTTAAATACTACTAAACTAAAAAGATCTATGAAACAAAATCCTACTAAATTGGTATCAGTAAATCTGGTCTACTTCTCAAGGGCGATCTGGCTGTTGGCGAAATGAGTCATGCCTCAGGTTGCTTGCCCTTAAACCTTAGCTGGCTTATCGCGAGCATTGGTTCTACTTCTGGCGGTTTGTTGAGGCGTAAACTGAATTGGGCGGCGAAGGTGGCATCCTAGATGTCGGGTATAATATAACTGACAGCATCGGTTAGGCACTTCAAGACAGCTCTTTGGCTATATGGTTTGATTAAAAAGAACCAATATGCATCCCATGTCAGACTGTTGACTCCAGCGATCAATCTTGCACTTTTCTCCAAGTCTGGATAGCATGAATGCTCCAATAAATTTGCTGTTGTTAATTGACCTGGAGTGCATTGGGAAATTGTGTTAGATAAATACAATGTATTATTTACTAATTCAATTAAATTTCCACTGATTGTCCTGCATCTGGAATTCGCTCTTTCTACTTTCATCAGTTGTGATTGCCATTATGTGAACAATATTTCTTTGTGCGATTCTAGAATTCTTGGTAGATTAGCTGCCCGACCTACATCTGAATCCTACCATTCTATAAAGTTTGTCAGTGTTTCTTCTGCCTGATCCAAGTCGGCCCTTGCTTTGTCTACCTTTTCGCTTATAGACGCTGACAATTCGCACAATGGTTCTGCTCGTATGAGATCTTGACATAACAGCTTAACCTGATTAATCAATCCTTTATTTAGCTGGAGCACTTCTGCTTTAAATTCATTTATCTTAGGGAGATTTTTCATTTGCTCAATTTTAGTGGTCAATTGAGCGATTTGTTCATCTTTTGCTTTTATTCTTCCCTCAGTCGATATTCTTAACTGCTCCAGTGCCACTGATAGCTCCTTCTGCCTTTGCACCGCGCCTTCATCTATCCTCTATTTTTCCTCTTGTAATTGCTTGACTAGCTGGTTATTGTTCTGCTGCTGTGCTAGCAATTCTTTCTCGGCCTGCTCTGCCCTCTGCTGGACTTTTGATAGTCTCGCTTGTAGTGAAGAGATATCCTGATCCTTTGCTTTCAACAAATTACTCACCTCCGTTGCTTTATCAATAGTCGCCGCCGAATATGCTCCAGTGAACTGTGATAGCTTGGTTAAGTCATCAGAGGGGTTGAATTATTCTTTCCATACGACATTGCTCGTTACTGTCAATTCAGGGAATGGGGAAGGTTGATCAGTTCTTCTCCTTTTCCTCTGTTGCTTTATGAGATATTTATGCTTAGGGATGTAAAATATATCTAAAGGGGGGATCTCTTCAATTTTCAAAACGATCTCTCCCGTTGGATCTTTAGGAATTATCTCTAGTTCTTTTGTTTTGGGTAGGCCGCTGGTTTCACCTGAAACCGGTTTTGATGTCGCTTCTTGTGTATCGCCTTCCTTTGAAACCTCATCATCTTTTGAGAACTCTAAGTTATTGATGATTGTTCTGAATTGATTCCATTGCTGGAGTAAATTTAGATCAACTAATGGATCTTGGTTACCTTTAGAGCTGCTCTCCTCTTGGGTCTTTGCTTGGGTTTCTTCTTGTTGCTGTGCATTTTCCTGAGTTGCCTCCTACCTTTGGCTATGCGTATCCTCCTGCTATTTTGATGTAGTAGGAAGTGGTGTATTATGTCGCTGTTCAGACTCACTTGACCTGGTTTCTTTTGGTACAGTCGCTAACAGGTCTAGAGGCAAAGTTTGCAACCTCTGTTCTCTGATTCTGTTAAACTCAACTAGTCCTTCATCATTATAAACATTTCGGGCAAGCGATTTGACTTGATACAGTGATTCGGCTGATGCGAACAAGTCTTCAAATTTGTCTTCTTTGTGCTCGACCTTGGCCAATTTGGCCTGGTCGAGCGCATTGTAAGTGATCTTTTTCGGATCATACTGCCTTCTTGGCAGAGTGGCCAGGGTGAGAAAATTCATTTTCCCGACTTCCTTCTCTGCATGCTTGATGTCATGCAGGGTATACATTTCAATCCACAATGGAAAAGAAGGCCAAACATGTTTTTTATCCCTTTTCAGGGTTTGGGTAACCCCTTCAGCGCTGATTTGAAAGGCTACCTCCCTGGCAAGTAACTTATCAGGGATGTAGAGTGGTAATACATGTGGCTTAGCCTGACTGCCAAAAACTCTGAT
Organism: Pinus taeda; assembly: GCA_000404065.3. NCBI lineage: Eukaryota > Viridiplantae > Streptophyta > Pinopsida > Pinales > Pinaceae > Pinus > Pinus taeda. Next base: position 2,079 of record APFE030686879.1, on the reverse strand, counting down.
ATAAGTGAATTTATCCTCCCCAAACCAACTCGATACTACAGTCAAATCTACAGCTGCTTGCTTGGATATTTTAGGGGCAGGCTTACTAAAAATTAAATCATGAATTGGTAACATAAAACCGTTGCTCATTTGGTACAGGTGGTGCTTATAACTAGTCTTCCAAAGTTTTCGATTTTATATGTGAATGGGTGTGGGGTCTTGCGACGTCCACCTCCATCCCAATACAGGAAATTCAAAATTAAAACACAACACATCCATAATATATGCACTATAGTAAAATGGCGGAATAACCCTTTTTGTGACACGATAGTCCGACCTGAAGTCAAGAATGGCTTTGGCTAACTTGTCAGACAATATGACCGCCCAGTCCATGATTTCTCCACTGCATGCTGCCTCAATTAGGGGGACCATTTCTATGGTGATGTTGGCTGAATCATGTAATCCCCATAGCCTACACATCATAACTCCAGCATAACAGTAAGGTGAACACAGGGAGTCAACTGAGTACTTACCCGATGTCTCGTGCTTGTGTTTTGCTGGATTACGTCTCCAGTCTCAAATAGGTTCAGATTCGGTCTCGTTTTCTTCTCGAAACTTCTCCAAAAATGCAGCATTATACTTCTTCTCTTCTCATGGCAGGTGATACATTAGCCTTAGGTATTCGGCTCGAAATGAGCCGAAAACCCTCCCATCCGTAGATTCAAACAGTCTATCGACAATTGGGAGTTCTTGGAGTGCCCATCTTACCACATCTGTGTAAGGAAGAACCTGCTCCCGAGCCGCTATTCTATGTAGGAAGGAGTTAGCCAAATCTTTTAGATTGGCATCGGATTTACTGGTGTTGTCGCATAAAATTTCCACTTCAGTCACCATTGGCCCTTCGGCTTCAATCAAATTGTAAGTCCCCTGCCAAGTGGTCTTGGGAAGTCCTAAGCATGTTGTATCTGATATTAGTCCTTTGTTCTTCCCAGTTGGATTAGTGACAGTTAGCCCTGCGGTTGGCGGCGCAATAGGCATTGTAGTCTTCTTGGATTTCTTTCCCATTCCACTTCCTTCTGTTTCTGTGAAAGAATTCTGCGCAGAGTAAAAGGTAAGCGCAACACATGCAACAATATCATGAATCGAACAGAATGAAGTATATATATATATATCTTGGCGAATTCACAGTAATTAATCGACTTGAGGTGGCCTTAGGAGCAAATACGTGGATGGCTTCAAGCCTGTTTTTTCTTATTAAATGATCATTACAACCTGTCAGTCTCATTAATTACAATTTCTTCGATTAATGGATAAATGATTTATTTGAAGCATTTCGAGGGCGATTTGGCGGTTTGAACACAGATGAGCGGCTTTTCCAAAGGATATGGCCCTAATTATGAATAAATCAAATCAAACTGCCTTGATGACTGTTACCTTTGGAAATGTGTCATTTACCTATTGCGAAATCGGGCATCGGGGAAATGCTAAGTTTTTTCATTGGTTTTGCTTGGAACCCCCGTTCGCCGATATCCGATATCGCATCGCGTCGGGTATCGCTGGTAGTACCGCTTAGGATGGTGAATCACCGATTGCCGATAGCGATATCGCATCGCATCGGATGAAGATAGGTTTAGTTGCGCTTTAGATGTTATCGTCGATTGCTGATTGCCGATTTCGCGTCGCATGGTAGCAAGGATCATTACTCATGTCATTGTATGCTTTGCCGATATCCGATAGCGATTTCGCATCGGCGAAAACCGATATGTCCCTTACATTGTATTTTCTTTGTCATTGTGATATGCGATCTTGCGATCGCTTTATCGCAATGATAATGATAAATCGTTTTATATCGGGGTTTTTTGATTGGTTTTATTAAAAAGCCTCTTTGTGAAATAGAACTTTAAATTGATACCAATTTGAAACAAAAATTAAAAAGGGACCCATTTCACATTATAGTTTTTTGGAATTTTAATGATATGAAATGGGGGGTTGTTGTAAAGCACAACAATTGGCGATTCGCTTGGAGAAGCAGTTATCTCTGAATAGTATAGAAATACTTAAACTTTTTCATAATAGAAATTTTATTCAAAAGGGAAAATT
>APFE030686875.1:49742-64080 GCA_000404065.3 Pinus taeda | reverse complement strand
CCAAGGCCAAACTAATAGTTGGCTAGCCAAGCTTCAACCACTCCCATAAACACCAAACCCATGCAAAGTTGGGGACTGGGATGCCTACAACACTCGAGCACCCATGGGTAAGTTTCATTGTCTAACAAAAAGAAAGTATAGCCCCCACCTCCCCTATTACAAACAAAAAATGCAAGCTAACGTGCACATTTTCAGACGGCCACCTCACCCAAACATACACAACAAAACTAAATGCTACAAGGACAAAATTAACGAGGTCGATTTGTAAATCCATGATTAAATATTTATACTTGGCCAATAATAGAGTCTGATCGCTCCTCATAAAGTCACACACCACTCAACTTGGTTCAAAGTTTCAATTTTCCCTCGCTCTAAACCTCCTACTCACTAGGGCATCCAAGCCAAATTCCTCTAAGAATTACCCCTACCGTCACTTGTTTGGGACAAAGAGACATCCCCTCATATTTCTCAGTAGTTCTCGACACACAAGCATACATACTACATTTCACCATCCATCCTATTTTACACTGAAAATTCTTCCGTAGGTGAACAAACCACTCGTCGCACTTCTGGTACATAGCACCAAGCTTCAAAATTACATGCATTAACAAAATTAATTGTCACCCTGCAGTGGCTTGAGGCTTCGCACAAGAGTGCATACAGACCATTTTCCATGATATGAATTCATATTTTATCAAGGGGATTTGTAGGGTGGTATACCCTTACCTCTATCCCCAGATCCCAAATTTTTGACACACACATCAAGGAGTTAGACCTTAAATGTTTAAAATAGTATGTATGACAAGTTTAACATATGATTTCTTGATATTTTTTTACACAAAACAATCCATATATTCCATATGAGGAATAGACATATTTTGTCTATTACATCAAATTTCATCATGTCTCTTGCAATAATTGAATCTGGTTGGGGAGGATCTTAATCACTCCTCCCAACCACCCAGGATAAACCTAAAAACCAACCGTGATAAACCCAATTGGCATATGATTTCTTGATATATAAATAGAACATATTTTAATAAGATAAGACACTTTTATTAACATTTACAATAATCAAATAATTAATAAAACACCACAACACAAGAAGTTATAATAATGATGTAAGAGTGACCAGGTTATTCCTACTTAGCATTTTATAGAGATATATCATGAAATCCTCAACAACACCACAACACAAGGAGTTATAATAATGATGTAAGAGTGACAAGGTTATTCCTACTTAGCATTTTATAGAGATATATCATGAAATCCTCAACATCTTGTTTTTTCATGTATTTGATTCATCTAATGTAATGTTAAAGATATGTGTTAATAGTTTGAAAGTTTTGAAGTTAACGAATGAAATGGAAGATTATGATTGTACTCTATTTATTTATAAATGCTAGAAATATAATACACTTACTCTAATTTGAATTACTTATTTAAGAAATAGAATATTTGATTACATATTTGTCAACTAAAATTACTATAAAGAATTCTCTCCATCTAATATATATATATATATATATATATTAATATATATATATAATTGTCATTACTTTTAATTTGTCTTAATTATTTAATTTATTGTTGATAATAACTTGAAAAATGAAAAATCAACTTTTATAATTGTGTATGTCAAATTTCTATATTGATCAAACTAAGATTAGAATAATGTCTTAATTGGAATTTAAAAATTAATCTTAATTAGATGTTAGTATAATTTCAATTAATACCTTCAAAAGATAATGTCCAAAATTATAACCAAAAGAATAATCATAAATGTTAATATCAACATAAATGGTCATAATATAAGGATATAATGTTAAGAGGAACATAACCATGCTCTCAAAAATATCATTTTTTTGGAAATTAACATGGTCACAAATGAATATGTTTCTAGGGTACTAAAATTTGGACATTAATGGCATCACAATCCTAATAATTTATAGGGTGTAAATTGTGTGTGTTTCTATGTTCACAATTGTTGAAAAATGTAACAAGAAATTCTCAATTTGATTTTTCCTTGATTAAATTGAGAAAATTTGAAGTTCCACACCAACAGACAACTTGGATGATGTTAACTTGTGTGACATGGCTTGTGTCACTCAGGTTACTCAGTAAATTTGATTTGGAGGAGTTAGAGTTCAGTTATGCATGTGTGATTGCTAATTTGTAGCAATCAAGGTTGGTTATTTTAGGTTGTTTTCAGTTAAACTAGTTCCAACTTTTGGAGGAACTAGTGGAAGGTCAGTTAAGAAGTAGGACTTCAGTCAAACTCAATGATCATCCAGTTAACTAATCAAGCAACCCAAAATAGCTAGTGCATGCAGAGAATTCGAGTTACCCAATTGAGGTGGAGATTCCAAGGTAGTGTAACATCAGTTGTAGACTAGTCTTGAGTGTACAGGTGTTGCATGTAGTCAATTGATCATTCCAAAGGAATTGTGCAATTCAATTGAGGGAATTTCCTAAATTATAGGTGTTAATTCCTCAAGGAACAATGCAAGGAAATAGGAGCTCAATCCGAGGGAATATTTGACTAAGTCTGGGCCAAAAGCCTTCAATGAGCAGAGAGATAGCTTGTGCACTTGTAGGGTGAGCTCAGTTGAGAAAAGAAATTGTAATACATCTCTATTTAATTTGATTAATGCAAGAGCCATTGGGGTTTTTAGCATATTACTTTCCCTAGATAAAAATACTTATTGCATGTGTGTTATTTCTTCTTGCATGTCTCAAATTTTTGTTCTAAATTGTGAATTAATGTCCCAGAGTAGTAGTGTAGATCTGTGTCTTATGGTTTAGATTAAAACTTCATGAGAAATTGTGAATACACAACCTAACCTAATTTCTACATGGTATTAGAGTTGGATTCACATTAGAGAAAGAAATTTGAAGTTGCATCTCAGAGGTTCGAATTTGAAGATTAATGTAGCAGGATTTAATAAATTTGAATAATATAACACTTATTCACAAAGATTATCCTGATTATGCACTATTTGCATAATGCATGCATAATACATAACCTCCTCTACCATTGATCATCAATTTGCAGAATTAAAAAAACAATCGCATGCGCACATTGAAACATCAATCACACATATCAACACAATATGTAATGGGGAAAGCATACAGTTGAAAAACCCCCAACTATCTGTATTATTATAATGATAGAGAACATGTAAGAATACATATACAATACTCCTCACAAGTACTCAGTTACTATCTCCACATGCTACACACAAACTAGCTCAGATCTGAACAAGTCATGGGTTCAAATCTCCTCCACTATTTGCCTGCCTCTACTGCGCAATCCAAGTTGAGAAAATCAAATCCAAGTTCAAATTCCCTTGGCTTGTACTGTGCAATCCTCATTGGCAATCTCAATCAATGATTGTGCAAATCTCATGCACAGTTAAAGTCACAACTGGTAGTAGTCTCACCTTTTCATCGACCTCAAACACTTGTCTCCGCTGAACTATCCATGCACTGAGTTAACTAATGTATTCTTTAGTTCATTTATGAGTTAATAATTAGTGAATTAATTAATAATTAATTCACACCACTCGTCACTAATGTATTTGTCAGTTAGACTAAATACAACTAGTTCAACTAATTCAAACTGAACACAACTCCATCAACTCCTCAATCAACTCCACCTAACTCAATCACTTGAGTTCCAACTGAAGTCCATCATGCAATAGCTCAACTAACCCATAGGAAAAGCATATTTCCTTCTGGAAGTTGCATGTGCCACATCCGTAGCTCGAACTGAAGTGCTAGAAGAGGATAAGATAATGTTTATAGTCCAAATATTATTAAGAGCTAATAATATTCGACTGTTCTATTTTTTGACAGGAAGTCTAAAAATAGACTCCGCCCATATGTCTAAAAATAGAGGTCTATCTTTTTTTACCAACATGACCAATCATCCATAAATAGCATCCTGCAACTCATAGACCATGATCCATATGTCTAAAAATGACTTTGCGCCAAAAATAGCTTGCGGGCCCACTTAGTGAAGGCAACTTCTTTTCGCTAAGCTCCATCATCTTGTTGCATTTTCAACACTCCCTCTCAACAAGATATGGATTATCTGAAACCCCTATCCTGCCTCTGTGGTATTCGAATTTTCTCCTGGTGAGCACCTTCGTCAAGATATCAGCATCTTGATCCTCCGTGTGAATGTATGAAAGTAACATGATTCTCCGCTGCACACAATCTCTGATATGATGGTATCTGATGTTGATGTGCTTGGATCTATCATGAAATACTGGATTAGCCGAGAGTTTAATGCAACTCTAATTATCACAATAAATCACAGTAGGCTCCAAGTGTGACTTGAACAACCCGACCAGGATCTTCCTCATCCATATAGCCTCGCATGCAGCCAAACTTGCTGCCATATACTCGGCCTCTACTGAACTGAGTGCCACAGATCTCTACTTTCTGTTATACTAAGAAACGGTTGTCGACCCAATACTAAAGATCTCTCCATATGTGCTCTTTCTGTCCGTTGGGCTTCCTGCCCAATCTGCATCTGTGAAGACACATAGCTTCACCTCATCCTCCTGTCTGTACCGCAATCCATATCCCGATGTGCCTCTGAGATAACGCAATACATGCTTTCCTGCCTTCCAGAAGAGCTTGGTTGGCTTAACCATAGCTTGTAAAAGTTGGTTAACAGCATAGCATATATCGGTTCGTGTATTGACTAGATACATAATCGACCCCACCAACTATCGATAAACAGTGGCATCCACTACCTCCGCTAAAGTAGCATCCTCCTTTTTCCAACCTCCAGGAAGAGGAGTATCAACAAGCTTGCAGCCATGCATGTTGAACTTCTCCAGTATCTCTGGGGCATACTTACCCTTAGAAACAAATAGTCCATCACTACGCTGCCAAATTTCCAATCCCAGGAAATAATGAAGGAGGCCCAAGTCCTTCATCTCAAACTCTCTAGCAAGATCCTTCTTGCATGAAAGTATCAACAGCTCATCTCCCGTCAAAATCAAATCATCTACATAAAGTACAATGATTAGCAACTTACCCTCCACCACAATCTGGTATAGGTTAGGATCTGCCTCACTCTTAGAGAATCCAAGTCCGGTGAAATAACTGTCTATCCGTGTGTACCAAGCACGAGGTGCTTGTTTCAACCCATACAGCACTCTCTTGAGCCTGCACACATGCAACTCACCGCTGAAGATCTCGAAACCTTTGGGCTGCTCTATGTACACCTCCTCCTCAATGACTCTGTTGAGGAATGGAGTCTTCACATCCATCTGATGGATGTGCCACCCCATCTGCGCTGAGAGAGCAAGAATCGTCCGTATGGAAAAATACCTTGCGATAGGTGCAAACGTCTCCTCATAATCGATCCCCTCTATCTGTGAGAAGCCTCGGGCAACAAATCTTGCCTTTTACTTCTTCAAACCCCCGTCAATTGCCTGCTTCACTTTGTAGATCCATCTCGAACCCACCATTGATTTCCCCTCTGGTCTTGGGACAATCTCCCATGCACTATTTCTGACAATTGAGGCATACTCTTTCACCATGGCATCTACCCATGCAGGATCCTCCACAGCTTCCTCGAAAGAGGATGGCTCAGTCACGACACATTTGCTCACAAGAGCCATGTATCCAGTGTACTGATTAGGTGACTGTCTCTATCTGCGCTGTGCTGTAGGTGGTCCTACAACCTTCTCTGCATCTTGAGCCAGTCACTCAGCTTCTGTAGTGCGCTTTCGCCCTCTGATGGTTGGCACTGCATGAGTGGTCTCTTCCACTCCATGAACTTCATCTTGTGGCTGATCCACATCGTGAAGCTCATCCTTAGGAACTAATAGCTCCTCATCTGCATGCAAGTGTGGCTCCCTCTCAAGCGAGCACTTCATGGCTTTCTCCTCCTGAAATTTGATATCTCATCACACAATAGTCTTACGATTGTCTAGCAAATACACACGATAGTTGTGGGGCGTATCAGTGTACCCCACAAATATCCCAACCTCTGCGGTTGGCTCCAGCTTCTTCCTGGAATCCTTCATCGCATGCATGTAAATAGGAGAACCAAAAATCCTCAAATGGGAAATATCAAGCCTCTTACCAGAATAAGCCTCCTCGGGTGCACTCATGCCAAGTATCTTGTGAGGACAAGGTTTTGCACATATACTGCAGTATTTCATGCCTCTGCCCACAAGTGAAGGGGTAGGCCCTGATCATGCAACATCACCTATGCATCACCCAAGATCTTTTTGTTCTTCTGCTCAGCAACCCTGTTCTGCTGTGGGTTATGGGGAGCTATGAGCTCTCTTCGAATCCCTTCTGCGCTGCAGAAGTCCTTGAACTCACCAAAGATGAATTCACCACCATTGTCGCTCCTAAGAGCCTTCACCTTCTTCCCTGATTCCTTCCCGACCAGTGCTTTGAACTCACAAAACTTTGAGTATGTCTCACTCTTCTTCTGCATGAAGAAGATCCAGCACTTTCAAGAGAAATCATCAACAAAGATCACATAGTACTTGTGCTTTACTGTCGACGCTACTGAGAAAGGTCCACACACGTCTGTGTGAATTCTCTCAAGGATCGTCGTGGCACGACTATCCTTCTCGTGAAAGCTGGTTTTCACAAATTTTCCCAAAGTACACCCCTTGCACTGATCTGACTGTGCAAGGGTGCCTTTAGGAAGCCCAGTAGAAATTTGTTGCAGTATCTCCAAAGCTCCATGGTGAAGGTGGCCCAATCTCTGGTGCCACAGCTCGCCACCATCCTGGCTCACCACTCCTTCTACCTTACATGCCATTTCTGCACAGCCATCTACATGCAATTGACAAAGGTTCTTGACTCGAACCCTTATCTTCCAGGTTTCTCCAGTTATCTTACTGCGCAGGAAAGCCTTTCCCTCATTGAAGACAACATCACATCCCTTGTCTTCTAACATCGCCACAGAGATAAGATTCTTCTTCAATCCTGGAACATGCATCACTTCCTTCAATACGAAGGGTTTACCAGGCTCCCTCTCAAAGGAAATGGTATCGATACTAGTCGCAGTGTGTCTACCATCATCGCCCATCTCGATGTGCACTCCAAGATCTTTCTCATCTAGATCAGAAAACAAATCTCGATCTCCTGTCATGTGAAAAGATGCACCACTGTCCAATAACCATACCAATCCCATCACACTTGATACCAAGCATGCGATCAGCGAAAAATCCAGCTCAAACTGCGAGGTTAAGGCCTCTCCTGCTGCAGATCCAGCAGCTTGCCTATTTTTCTTCTTCTGCAAACAATTTGTGGCATAATGTCCATGCTGGTGACAGTGAAAGAACTTCACCTTGGACATGTCCTGCTTCTTTCCTTTCGCACCGGAATGAGAAGCTTTCTTGTTCTTCCCCTTCTTTTCTTTGGCAGCCAAAGCACAATTTTCTTCATCAGATGCCTTTGATGAAGATTCGTCCCTGGTATTTCGCCTGATCTCCTCTTGCACAATATCTGACCAAAGTCTCTCCCATCCTGGCAATTTCTCCCGACCATTGACAGAGTCCTGATAGGAATTCCAACTCTTTAGAAGACCAAGGAGAGCTAAGCTCAACAACTCCTCATCATCGAAAGTCACCCCCACACTTCCCAGCTCATCCCGACATTGGGTGAACTTCATGAGATACTTGGGCATACTGTCTCCTTTCTCACACTTAATGTTTCTAAGTTTATCCTTGAGTGCCAAATTCCTCTGGTCACTCTTGCTTCGGAATAAATCTGTCAATGCTTTCCACATCAAGTATGGAGAAGCCTTTCCATGCAGGTTGGATATAATGTGATTCTTCACGCCCTCCAACAGAATCCTTCGACACTTTGTTGTCTTCTTTTGCCAAGCCTCAACTTGAGCAGCATCAAAAGGCTTTGGGACTTCAGCATCTATGAACTCCTTCAACCCATTGTCATCTAACACCGCCTCCATCCTGTCTTTCCATGCAATATAATTCGTGTTGCCTTCAAGGGCATACTCCAATCACAATCCGTTGAAAGACATTTCAACTTCGACACCAAGAAAACACTGCTGCAAATTCGAATTCCACCAGCTCAAAACTCAATCGCTTCTGATCTAAAATTCGTGAGAACAAAGTATTTTTCATACAGAGATTGACTATATGGGCATTTACCGGATATCTCACCTTCCAAAAGAAGGATGAATCCAGAGGCTACCTGGCCCGATTACAGACTCTGCCTGAAGAAATAAAATGTAATCACTTTCTGAATAATAGATATGCTGATCAAATTCGCTCCGACACCATGTAGAAATTTGAATAATATAACACTTATTCACAGAGATTATCCTAATTATACACTATTTTCGAAATGCATGCATAATACATAACCTCCTCGACCATTGATCATAAATTTGCGGAATTAAAAAAATAATCGCATTGCGCACATTGAAACATCAATCGCACATATCAACATAGTATGTAATGGGGAAAGCATACAGCTGAAAACCCCCAACTATCTGTATATTATAATGATAGAGAAAATGTAACAATACATAGTACAATACTCCTCACAAGTACTCAGTACTATCTCCACATGCTACACACAAACTAGCTCAGATCTGAACAAGTCACGGGTTCAAATCTCCTCCATTGTTTGCCTGCATCTACTGCGCAATCCAAGTTGAGAAAATCAGATCCAAGTTCGAATTCCATTGGCTTGTACTGTACAATCCTCATTGGCAATCTCAATCAATGATTGTGCAAATCTCATGCACAGCTATAGACACAACTTATAGTAGTCTCACCCTTTCACCCACCTCTAACACTTGTCTCCACTGAACTGTCCATGCATTGAGTTAACTGATGTATTCTTTAGTTGATTTATGAGTTAATAATTAGTGAATTAATAATAATTAATTCACACCACTCATCACTAGTGTATTTGTCAGTTAGACTAAATACAACTAGTTCAACTAAGTCAAACTGAACACAACTCCATCAACTCCTCAGTCAACTCCACCAAAGTCAATCACTTGAGTTCTAACTGAAGTCCATCATGCAATAGCCAACTAACCCATAGGAAAAGTGTATTTCCTTCTGGCAGGTGCATGTGCCACATCCGTAGCTCGAACTAAAGCGCTGCAAGAGGATAAGATAATGTTTATAGTCCAAATATTATTAAGAGCTAATAATATTCAACTGTTCTATTTTTTTACTGGCAATCTAAAAATAGGCTCCGCCCATATGTCTAAAAATAGAGGTCCATCTATTTTTACCAACATGACCAGTCATCCATAAATAGCATCCTGCAACTCATAGACCATGATCCATATGTCTAAAAATATACTTTGTGCCAAAAATAGCTTGCGGGCCCACTTAGTGAAGGCGACTTCTTTTCACTAAGCTCCATCATCTTGTTGCATTTTCAACAAGGATTTCTTCAAAGCTAAGAAGATGGCCTTCAGTGGACTAAGTCTAGAGTATGCCTTGGAAGGCACCTCTAATTTCATTGCATGGAAGGACCACATCGAGGCAGTATTGGATGATAATGGGTTGCTAGAACACATTAAGACAGAGGTCGGAAAACCTCAAGCATATGATGCTTAGAACCTTGCTCAGTGGAAGAAATATGTAGCCAAGGCAAGGAGAATCATCTTAGAGGGAGTATAGGATCATATTTTCTCGAATCTCCATGGAAAATAAATTTTGTTTGCACTATGGAGAGCACTGACAATTTTTTTCAAGAATAGTAGTGACCACACGAAGCTTGTACTCAAGGATAAACTTCTAAGTAACAAGATGTAGAATAATGACACAATTCTGCAGTATATCAGAAAGTTTACACAATGTCATGATGAACTTGGTGGGGTCAGTGTTAATGTTCCTGAAGAAGACTTGGTAACCTTAACCCTTTTGGGCCTTCCCAAAAGTTGGCACAATTATCAAGATTCGGTGAATGGGAGGGAGAAACTACTAAGTTGGGAGCGCTTACGATTGAACTTGGTGCAGGAGGAAATAAGGCAGAATACTAGAGATGAGACTTCATCCAAGGGCAAGGATGAAGAAAAATTTGCATTGGCTGGAAAGGAAAAGAAGAGTAAAGGGAAGAAATCTTAATCTAAACTAGAATTTGGTCAAGGAGGCAAGAAGAAATATCTGTCGAAAATCAAATGCTTCCATTGTCATGAATTCAGGTGGAATTTAGGCATTATGCCATGAATTTTCCATAGAAGAAGGCAAGAAATATGACGCAAGTGGATTTTGGTGGCCACCCACCTATCCCACTTGGACCCCCACAACTATCTCTTTCAATTCTTCAGTTTCCTTAATTGTAGCACAATTTACTATTTTTAACAGTTTTTCGGGTTCTGAACTTTTAGAGCCATCTTAGTTCTTGGATAGATATTTCTAATGAGGTATTGTGTGTGTCAAACAGAGATTGTATGCCAAAGTTATGACCCCAGGAAGTTGATGTACCAATTTACCCAAAGTGGGGCCCATAGTTTGGCGCTTCATCTCCTAGGGTTAGGTTTTTTGATGTTTAGGGTTTTCCATTGTTTCTCAAAAATAAATAGGCCTTCGAGCCTCATTGTAAGATAGTTCAGAGGCATGTAGCTACCACATCTCTTCTCAAAGATAAGCTACCATTGCCCTATTTGGTTCATTTCCATTTCTGTTCGTAAGCATATTTCAGTATTTTACATTAATGAAATGAAGTATTATTTCTAATGCATCTCTGTATTTATGTTTATTTTTGTACTTTATTGCATTCTTTCTTAAATTTGGATCACAAGAAGACCTAGGGAGGAGGAGGAGCTAAAGCTTTGGATTCATAGTTCGAGCTTGACTTTACCCTCATTACATGCATGTCCAGCATAGTGATGGGGACCATGTGGTACTTGGAATCAGGTGCATCGTTTCATATGATGGGAAATAGAGATTTTTTCAATGACCTAGAGGAGAAATATTTGCATATGCACATTTACATGGGGGATGACAGAAGGTATAGCACGACCGATATTGGTATAGTCACCTTTCAGAGGGATTTGAGCTTCCCCCTAAAGCTCAAGGATGTCATGCTTATTTTGGGCTTAAAGGAAAATCTCATCTTGGTTGCAATTTTGGAAGACCGTTGTTATGATGCGATCTTCAGCAAAGGAAAGACAATCTTGAGAAACATAGCCACGGGACAGGTGAAGCAAATTGGGGTTCGTGTGAAGAACCAATACAAGCTAGATGTGGAGGATTGTATTGCATTTAGCACAAAGGAGGAGAAGGTGCAGAGTCGTGAAGTCGGTGAAATTTGGCATAGAATACTTAGTCATTTGCATCATGGCACTTTGAATATCATGCAACAGATAACCATAGGCCTCCCTAAAGGAGCACTTGAGCAGAAAGATGTATGCAAAGGATTTACTTTGGGGAAGTACACAAAATACATGTTCCATGATTGGTACATCAAATCACATGCAGTCTTGAAAATGATCCACTTTGATGTCTGTGGACCTTTCTCGATAGCCTCCACTACTAGGCACAAATATTTTGTCATTTTTATTGATTATTCCTCATGTAAGTGTCAGATCTTCTTCATGCGAAATAAGAATGAGATATTCTCCAAGTTCATAGAATTCAAGGCACTTGTTGAGAAAGAAATAGGCAAGAAGTGTTGAACCTCAGAATTACCCTCTCCTTGACAACTTTTCTCACTTCTTTCCCTTACTTTTCCATAAGAATACAGATCCCCGTCACTGATAGATGATAGATTTTGTCTTAAGGAGGACATTAAATGATTGCCATGTTATACTTTTATGTTTTTTCTATTTGAATAAGTTTTTACAAATTAGCTACGAAACGCAACCTATTTTGTAGCTAACTATGTGTTCCGTAGCTACTTCCGTGGTTTGGCAGGTTACAGGTGTCAAACGAAGAAACCAGCCACATGGGCATCTCTCGAATCATCTTGACATGGATCCTATCCTAGTCACCTAGCTCAGATCGATAAAAAAGCCAACTCAAGACCAAAGTCAAAGGTGGAGTCAAACATATGAAACCTAGAAGCAATAGGACTCTTTGTTTACCCTTTCGTGGCTAATTAATAAATCCAAAAGTTATGTTGAAGAATTAACTCAGATTAGCCACCTATGTTAACAGTTCTGTGAAACCATCTTGCTCGAATTTAAGTCATCTGTAGCTGATCAAATATTTATGCAGTTTGGTTGTGATACATGTAGACCACCTGTAGCTAATTTTCCTCAAAAGACAGTTAGGAGTATTTTCTTTTAAATACCAGTTGTACAGAACCAAAAGGTGTTCAAAGTTTTTGATGTATTAAGCTCAGACTTGCAGGTCTGTAATTTTGGACTTTTTGTTCCTGTTTATAATATAAATTCGTGTGTTGACCGATGATCATTTGAAGGAGAATTTTGAATTAAGTTAGTAGTCGAACCCAGTCATTTGCAGAGGGCCCCTGCACTGAAGGAGGTTTTTTTTTCATTTGTTTTTATGTCCAGTTTTAATTTCATCATTTGCTTTTAGCAGTGTTTGTAACTTAGGTTGATTTCTTTTAGTCTTGCAATTTCTCATAGTCCAGACTGTACATCATTAGGAATCAAATAACATAAACCCCCAAAAACAATATAAAATACAAAACAACGAAGTAAGAAGGGTTAATTAAGCACATACAGTGCACTACACTTCATCAGCTTATGAACCTCAGTTGATAATTTATGCAAGCAATTTAGGACACTAAATTGACTAAACAAGAAGGTGAAGGTTCTTAGGAGTGATAATGGAGGTAAGTATGTGTCGAATGAATTTTAAAATTTTGTGCAAAAGAAGAAATTTGATGAGAGTCGACAGCACCCCACAACCTACATCAAAATGGGGTGGTTGATAGGAAGAATCATAGCATTGTGGAAGTAGCAAGGGCGATGTTGCATGATCAAGGCTTACCTCTGCATTTGTGAGTTGAGGCATGCAACATGACAATCTATTTGTAGAATCAGAGTCCTCATCGAATTCTTAGCATGATTACACTGGAGGAGGCTTTCTCGGGGAGAAAGTCGGATTTGTCATTAGGGGAGTTTTGAGGTCTAAAATGGGCCTCCTAAGGAAAATATAAAATAATATTGGAAATAATAAAATAATATTAGATTACATTATCAAATTTTAGAGGGAAAAAAGAAAAGACTATTTTTTCAACTCATATTTTCAACTTATCTCCCTATGAGATTACTCAAATTTCGAGTAGAAACACTTTTTGGATGTAGAATTTGATTCCTCATCCAAGGAGTACCTATCTTGCATACTTTTGATGGACCCTACTACGCGAAAAATGAAAAATACATTAAAAAACGTGATTGCAATCACATTTTTTCATGTATTTCTCATTTTCGTGTAGTAGAGTCCATGGAAAGTACGCAACATAGGTACTCCTTGTATGGGGAATTAAATTTTTCATCCAACAAGTACTCCAACTCAAAATTTGAATAAAACCTTAGGGAGATAAGTGAAAAATACGAGTTGAAAAAATAGTTTTATTATTTTATTATTTTTTAATCTTTTTACTTTTTTACTCCAAAAATGGTGAATCATCCCCCATGGTTGGCATCACCATATTAAATCATATTGGTTCTTATAAAGTTTAGTTTGGTTGTATATTTTTCTTAGGAAGCCCATTTTAGACCTCAAAATTCCCTTAATACGCACATCAGGATTTTTGGAGCCTCTATTTATTGCCATGTCTCCAAAGAATAAATGAAGAAGCTAGAGCTAATAGCAGAATTGGGGGTACTTGTCGGTTACACAAAAACTCCCCATAACTACTATGTGTAGTTTCCATCTCTCAAAATGACAGTTGTACGAAGGGATGTAAAATTTGATGAAGACAAAGCCATGTGGTGCTCTCTTGAGAGGGAGCTTCAGATCCCACCAGAAGAGGAGTTTCTAGCTCCAAAGGAGGAACCTCAAGAAGTTGTGGAGCAGCCACAAGTTGAAGAGCACATAGTGGATACAACCACTCAAGCATAAACATCCAAAGAAGGAAGGAAAAGGACCAGGGAAGATGAGAAACTTGTGCAAGATGCGAGGGATAATGTGGGTGTTCCTTCAAATCAGCGTAGGCAAAGAAGGTCACTAGGGGTGATTTTAGGGGCGAATGTTCGCCCTTTGGCGAAATTAAGGGGTTTTCAATTTTTAGTGGGCGAATATTTTGTATCATAGTACATTTTTACAAATCACCTCAAATAGCCCACCTTTTATTAAGGGAGAGGGTAAAAAAGGTAAATTTAGCCCTTGAAATTAGGAGTTAGAACCTTCCATTCGCCCATTTTCAAGAATATGTTTTATTT